>JALGBA010003170.1:0-33571 GCA_023970755.1 Azemiops feae | reverse complement strand
ACTCTATCATCATCTATCATCTATCTATCTATCTATCTATCTATCTAATAAAAAGGAGGCTGCACTTCAATGGTTAGACGGCCTATTGGTATCTGAACAAAAATCTTTTTAACATTTATATTTTATTGTGTTTTTCTAATCTAGGTGAAATGTTAATATATACTGCAAGTCCATGTATGATATGCCATACGCTAAATAAATAAGTAAACAACCGCCCAATCAAGAAACTACCAGGAACACCTCCATCAACACTGATAGGACAAGCCACTAAGTATATAAAGAGAGAGCAAATTCCTCTCTCTTCTAGCACTGATGATGTTACCTAGTTGGGTCACGAAACGTCTGCAAGAAAACCACCAAGCTCAGAGAGCACCAAGGACCCCTGAAGAGACAATGTTGTTGGATGATGGACCAAGTGGCCCCTTAGCTCCGGCTTTATTATTTATATAATAACAATGATATGAGTGTGTGTCGTGTGCGGCAGCGCGTGCAGGGGTGTATGATAATACTATATAATTTATATTATGATGACATTTATCTGCACCATCTCGCCTAGAGGTTTAGAAAGCCCCTTTTAGCTTCCCAGTCAGTCAATATGGGCTGAGCAAGTGAAGCTGGAGGCAGCCGAGATTTCCTTCCCTCCTCTTTCCCCTCGCACTTTACATATGCCCAGAGGCACCATGCACACTTAGAAGCAGCTGCCCGCCGGCCTCCCCGCCCGTCCCTTGTTCCTTCCATCCCTAACCCCTCCATTCCAGATTCACCCGCCTGGGATTGCCTCGATGCCTATGCTTTGCGACGTAAAACTGTGCCGAAAGAAATAGACCTTTTTAATGGGATTTTAAAGTTATTATCCTCTTATCTTTATTAGTAACGCCTTATTAATGTTAATAGGGCGAAGGGAAGCCCTTTTGCTGCGACGCGGGGACACAAAAACATCACCTAATATTACTGAGGTTTCGTTAATAAATACTACACTTAAAACTCCATTTAAAAGCTTTATTTCTTTTTGTGGCTGCTCGGCTCACCTGCGGTAGTACGAGGCTTTTTCCCCTTCTTGCGGCAGCGTAGAGCAGAAAAGAGGACAGGAAGTTGCCGACGGGATGGAAAGGAGGTCTCTATGGCGAGAAAGTCGCCGTCAAAGGCCCTGGGGGACGATAGCAGCAACGGACAGGAAGTCTCTATGGTGAGAAGGCCGCTGCGAAAGGAAGTTGCGAGGGATGACTAAAAGCACCGGACAAGGAGTCGGCCATAATAGGAAGGTCGATTCCAAATGAACTGGGGGATGGCCAATTTGAACGGACGGGAGGCCGCCATGCCGAGAAGGTCTAGGATGTTAATGCTATGGGACGGAAAAACGTGCCCTCCTGTGGTCAAAACGGGTATTGCGGCCGCCGAAATAAATAAACCTTTTGAATGGGATTTTAAGGTTATTATTCTCTATCTTTATTATTAACGCCTTATTAATATTAATAGGGCGACGGGAGGCCCTTTTGCTGCGACCCTGGGGCAGAGTAAGATAACCTAATATTAGTAAGGTTTTATTAATAAAGAATAATAAACTTAAAACGCCATTTAAAAGGTTTATTTCTTTTGGTGGCTGCTGTACCTGCTTGTCCCTTAGCGAGAGATGGCGCGGCCTTCAAAAAGGCCTGTAATGATGAATTAAGGTTACTTTGATAGGTGCTAACTTTAAAGATAAACCTCACCAAACATACATAAATTTATTGCTATGCTTAATATTAAAATGAATGAGATTAGATTTTACCTTCGCTGCTAGTTTTGAAACTGACGCATTTATTAAAATGTTTTATGTCTACCTACATCACACTAATTTCTTGCTGCATCTTAGTTTCTAATCTTCCTAGTATGCCCATTGGTGAATATCATTTCACTGGGGTGAAAAATAGACAGCTAGTCAATTGGGGTGGAAGGTGCCAGGCTAGAAATTGGGGGTGGGGGCTGAGTTTTAGTACCACCTTAGGTATGAGAAACCAGCTTTGGGCCAATTCCTCTCCTAGTCAGCCTAAGTCTAACCCTAACCCTAGGGCTGTTGCTGGATGGCGAAAATAAGAGAAGGAAGGAGCATTAGATATATTTGCCGGCCTTGAGTTATTTATAAAAAAATAACAAAGGCTGCATTAAAAAAATACGCAAAAAGTCATCTGGGTCAGTCACTCCAAAACCAGCTTTGGGCCAGTCACTCTCTCTCGGCCCTAGGAAGGAAGCAACGGCAAACCATTTGTCTGAAATGGTATAGGGTTGCCTGCCTAAGCAGGGGGTTGGACTAGAAGACCTCCAAGGTCCCTTCCAACTCGGTTATTCTATTCTAACCGCAGCTGGGGGGAAAAACCTTGCCAAGAAAACCGCAGGGATTTGGTCAGACAATGGCCAGGAGTCGAGACTAAGTGGAAAGCACCAAATAATATCAAGAATAACAGCAATAACTTGCTAAACGCCCGGCTCCCTCCGGTGATGTTACTAGAAGGGAGTGCGAACACAGGCAATTGAGTTCATCGGGCAACGCGTGTCGTGGGAACGCAACTCCTAGTACCCACGCCGCCCGTGAAAAGGCGGCGTCGAGCGGAAGATTCGGGGAAGCTTCTCTGAAGCCCCGCTCTCACCTGGCCCTTGATGTCAAAGGCAGCGCGCCGACCGCTCCACCTTTGCCTTCTCCTCGCCGCGGGACAGCCTTCTCGGGGCGTTGCAGGGCTGTGACTCCATCAGAAGGCGCGTCCCTTATTTCGGCAGAGAAGGGGAAAGGCACCATAGAGGTAGGAAAGGAGAGCGGAGGGCAGACTGGGCTTTCCGCTCTTGAAACCATCGAACTTGGGAATCGCCATAGAAATGTAACCAGAGAGCTCGGGTGGAAATTGTAGAGCGGCCGGTAGAACCAAGACTTCCGAGTTTGCTGGAGCATATATGGAGGAAGACTTTGGATTGGAGTTAAGGACGGAAAAAAGACAATGCAGAAATCTGGATTGTATTGGGGGCGCCCTATATAAAAGCCCCCCGCAAAGGTGGAGGGTCACAGAGTATTGCACATCCATTCCCAGCCAGCAGGGACAAGTTTAATCCCTACGTCATCCGCGTTTTCAAACTTGGCAATTTTTGTGGACTTCAAGTCCCTAGAATTCCCCAGCCTGCATGCAGTTGCAGGTAACTAAATGGTTTATCCAGGAAAGCAGGAACTGTATTAAATTGGACTCCAGGGTTGACCGAGTACACCACCTCCAATTTGTGACGTCCCCTAAAATTTGCTGGCAACCCCAAGTGATCGCAATAAATAAATAAAAACACAAACGTATTTATTTAGCGTATGGCACAATACACTCCGATAGTATCTTTTCCACTAGCCTCCACTAGTTGTACACTGCTTGGTTTTACAAAAGCACCAAGCCATTAATATGCTCCATCAGAGCTGAAGCTTCTTGTATGAGAAGCGAAACGTCTTCAAAGAAATCTAAAGTCCAGTTGCCTCCTGAAAAAGCATCTTTGTCAATTATGACCCGGATGACTGAGAATCTCCATAGACTGAGAGACATGCGGGATACTTAAGGCACTGGACTAGTAAATCGGAAGACTGTCGGGTTCTAGTCCACCTTAGGCATGAAAGTCAACTGTGGTGACCTTGGGCAACTTCTCTCTTGGTCCTAGTAGGAGTCAATGCCAAACCACCAGCTTCCCATCATAGCTATCTGAATGCATTGACGCCCGCCGAATGTGTGCAGCAGCTGGTCTATCCTGTCTTCTATCTATCTCCTAGTCTATCTTCTTCTTTATTCTATCTATCTATCTACTACGATCTATCGATCCTATCTAATATAAAGGATGCTGCGCTTCAATGGTTAGACGGCCTATTGTTATCTGAACAAAAATCTTTTTAACATTTATATTTTATGGTGTTTTTCTAATCTAGGTGAAATGTTAATATATACTGCAAGTCCTGTATGATATGCCATACGCTAAATAAATAAGTAAACAACCGCCCAATCAAGAAACTACCAGGAACACCTCCATCAACCCTGATAGGACAAGCCACTAAGTATATAAAGAGAGAGCAAATTCCTCTCTTTTCTAGCACTGATGATGTTACCTAGTTGGGTCACGAAACGTCTGCAAGAAAACCACCAAGCTCAGAGAGCACCAAGGACCCCTGAAGAGACAATGTTGTTGGATGATGGACCAAGTGGCCCCTTAGCTCCGGCTTTATTATTTATATAATAACAATGATATGCGTGTGTGTGTGCGTGCGTGGGTGTATGATAATACTATATAATTTATATTATGATTACATTTATCTGCCCCATCTCGCCTAGAGGTTTAGAAAGCCCCTTTTTGCTTCCCAGTCAGTCAATATGGGCTGAGCACGTGAAGCTGGAGGCAGCCAAGATTTCCTTCCCTCCACTTTCCCCTCGCCACTTTACCTATGCCAAGAGGCACAATGCAACACTTAGAAGCAGCTGCCTGACGGCCTCCCGCCCGTCCCTTGTTTCGCCATCCAACCTCCATTCCAGATTCACCCGCCTGGGATTGCTCGATGACTATCTTTGCCGACGTAAAACAGTGCGAAAGGAAACAGACTTTTTAATGGAGATTTAAAGTATTATCATCTATCTTATTAGTAACGCCTTATTAATGTTAATAGGGCGAAGGGAAGCCCTTTTGCTGCGACGCGGGGACACAAAAACATCAACTAATATTACTGAGGTTTCATTAATAAATACTACACTTAAAACTCCATTTAAAAGCTTTATTTCTTTTGGTGGCTGCTCGGCTCACCTGCGGCAGTACGAGGCTTTTTTCCCTTCTTGCGGCAGCGTAGAGCAGAAAAGAGGACAGGAAGGTGCCGACGGATGACTAAAAGCAACGGACAAGGAGTCGGCCATAATAGGACGGTCGATTCCAAATGAACTGGGGGATGGCCAATTTGGACGGACGGGAGGTCGCCATGCCGAGAAGGTCTAGGTCATGGGTCGGCCATCCGAAACGTCGGATGAGCCGCACGGACCCATTTAGCTTAAAAAAAAAAACGCTGGGAGCCGCGCGTTCGCGCATGCGCGCGCGCCCCGCGCACCCGCGCATGCGCACGCGCCCCGCGCACCCGCGCATGCGCACCCGCGCACCAGCGCATGCGCATGCCGTTCGCGCATGCACGCGCGCCGTTCGCGCATGCGCGCATGCGCTCGCCAAAATGGCGGAGGAGGCTCCGGAGCCGCAGGTAAGGCCTCAAAGAGCCGCATGCGGCTCCGGAGCCGCGGGTTGCCGACCCGTGGTCTAGGTGTTAATGCTATGGGACGGAAAAACGTGCCCTCCTGTGGTCAAAACCGGTATTGCGGCCGCCGAAATAAATAAACCTTTTGAATGGGATTTTAAGGTTATTATTCTCTATCTTTATTATTAACGCCTTATTAATATTAATAGGGCGACGGGAGGCCCTTTTGCTGCGACCCTGGGGCAGAGTAAGATAACCTAATATTAGTAAGGTTTTATTAATAAAGAATAATAAACTTAAAACGCCATTTAAAAGGTTTATTTCTTTTGGTGGCTGCTGTACCTGCTTGTCCCTTAGCGAGAGATGGCGCGGCCTTCAAAAAGGCCTGTAATGATGAATTAAGGTTACTTTGATAGGTGCTAACTTTAAAGATAAACCTCACCAAACATACATAAATTTATTGCTATGCTTAATATTAAAATGAGTGAGATTAGATTTTACCTTCGCTGCTAGTTTTGAAACTGACGCATTTATTAAAATGTTTTATGTCTACCTACATCACACTAATTTCTTGCTGCATCTTAGTTTCTAATCTTCCTAGTATGCCCAGTCGTGAATATCATTTCACTGGGTTGAAAAATAGACAGCTAGTCAATTGGGGTGGAAGGTGCCAGGCTAGAAATTGGGGGTGGGGGCTGAGTTTTAGTACCACCTTAGGTATGAGAAACCAGCTTTGGGCCAATTCCTCTCCTAGTCAGCCTAAATCTAACCCTAACCCTAGGGCTGTTGCTGCATGGCGAAAATAAGAGAAGGAAGGAGCATTAGATATATTTGCCGCCTTGAGTTATTTATAAAAAAATAACAAGGCTGCATTAAAAAAATACGCAAAATTTAGAGCGGCTTTGGTCTAGTCGTGGTTAAGGCAGCAGACTAGAAAGTGGGAGGCTGTGAGTTCTAATCTTGCTTTTAGAGGCAGAAAAGTCATCTGGGTCAGTCACTCCAAAACCAGCTTTGGGCCAGTCACTCTCTCTCGGCCCTAGGAAGGAAGCAACGGCAAACCATTTGTCTGAAATGGTATAGGGTTGCCTGCCTAAGCAGGGGGTTGGACTAGAAGACCTCCAAGGTCCCTTCCAACTCGGTTATTCTATTCTAACCGCAGCTGGGGGGAAAAACCTTGCCAAGAAATCCGCAGGGATTTGGTCAGGCAATGGCCCAACCCCAACCCTGAGACCGAAATTGATCCCGACCCCGACCTCGACCTTTTTCTTTGTTTTCCCTTTTTCCCTTTTTTCTTTTTCTTTTTCTTTTTTCATTTTCATTTTTTTTCTTTTTCTTATTCCTTTTTTATTTTTCTATTTTCCTTTTTTCCTTTTTTGTATTACTTTTCCTTTTTTCTGTTTTTCATTTTCTTTTTCCTTTTTCCTTTTTTTCTTTTTCTTTTTTCATTTGCTTTTTCTCTTTTCTTTTTTCCTTTGTTCTATTACTTTTCCTTTTTTCTTCTTCATTTCATTTTCCTTTTCCTTTTTACTTTTTTTCTTATAAATTTCTTCTTTTTCTTTTTTTCTTTTTCTTTTTCTTTTCTTTTTCTTTTTTCTTTTTCCCTTTTTCCCTGTTTTGTTTTCATTTTTCATTTTTTCATTTTTCTTTTTTCGCTCTTTCATATTTTTCCTTTCTTCTTTTTTTCTTTTCTTTTTTACTTTTTTCTTTATTTTTTCTTCCCTTTATATTTTCACTTTTTCTTTTTTTATTAATTTCTTCTTTTTCTTCTTTTTCTTTTTCTTTTTCATTTCATTTTCTTTTCCTTATTATTTTCCTTATTTTCTTTTCCTTTTTTCCTTTCTTTTTCTTTTTTCTACTTTCCTTTTTCTTTTTCTTTTTTCATTTTCTATTTTATTTTTTATTTTTTATTTTTATTTTTCATTTCATTTTTTTCCTTTATTTTTTGTTTTTTTTATTTTTTCACTTTTTTCAACCTCAACCCTAACCCTAACCCTAACCCCAACCCCGACCCTGACCCTGATCCCACCTTCGTCCCTGAACCCGACCTCGACCCCGACGCCAACCCCGACTTTGTCCCCGTCCCACACCCTGACCCTAACTCCGACCCCGACAACGAACCCCAACCCTAACCCAGACCCCGACCCTGACCCTGACTTTGACCCCGATCCCGACCCCGACCCCATCCCCATCCCCATCCCCATCCCCGACCCCATCCCCATCCCCAACCCCAACCCCAAACCTAACCCCGAGCCCGATCCTAACCCCAAGCCCAAAATTGACCGCAACCCCAACCCTAACCTCGACCCTGACAATGAACCCCGACACTGACACTGACCCTAACCATGACAATAACCCTGACACTAACCCCGACCCCGACATCAACACTGACCCTGACCCGAAGCCATCCCCAACCCCAAACCTGACCCCAATCCTAACCCTGAGCCCAACCCCAACACCGAAATTGATCCCGACACCGACCCCGACCCAAACCCTGACACTAACCCTGACCCTTACACTGACACTAACCCTGACCCCGACCCACACCCAAACCCAAACCCTGACACTAACCCTGACCCTAACCCCTAAACTGACCCCGACACCGACACAGACCCTGACCCTGACCCTATCCCCGACCCTAACCCCGACCCTAAACCTGACACAGACCCCGACACTGACTTCGATCCCGACCCCGACCCCGATCCCGACTACGCCCCTGACCCCAACCACGACCACGACCACGACCCCCGACCCTACCCCCACTTCGTACCCGATGCCAACCACGACCCTAACCCCGACCCTAACCCTGACCTTTTTCTTTGTTTTCCTTTTTCCTTTTTTCTTTTTCTTTTGCTTTTCCTTTTCTTTTTTCTTCTTTTTCTTTTTCTTATTCCTTTTTTATCTTTTCTATTTTCCTTTTTCCCCTTTTTTTCCTTTTTTGTATTACTTTTCCTTTTTTCTGTTTTTAATTTTCTTTTTCCTATTTTCTTTTTTCTTATTAATTTCTTCCTTTTTTCTGTTTTTAATTTTCTTTTTCCTATTTTCTTTTTTCTTATTAATTTCTTCTTTTTCTGTTTTCCTTTTTTCTTTTCCTTTTTTCTTTTTCCCTTTTTTGTTTCTTTTTCCTTTTTCCTTTTTCCCTTTTCCCTTTTCCCTTTTCTTTTTCTTTTTCTTTTTCTTTTTCATTTTGTTTTTTCTTTTTTCTTTTTCTTTTTCATTTCCTTTTTTTTCTTTATTTTTTGGTTTTTTTATATTTTCACTTTTTTCAACCTCAACCCTAACCCCAAACCTAACCCTGACCCGACCCCGACCCCCGACCCCGACCCCCACTTCGTCCCCGACCCCAACCCCGACTTTGTCCCCGTCCCACACCCCGACAACAAACCCCGACCCCAACTTTGACCCTGACCCCATCCCCAACCCCGACCCTGGCCCGAACCCTGACCCAGACCCCGACCCCGACCCCCGACCCTACCCCGACTTCATACCCGACGCCAACCACGACCCTAACCCCGACCCTAACCCCGACCTTTTTCTTTGTTTTCCTTTTTTCTTTTTTCTTTTTCCTTTTTTCCCTTTTTCCCTTTTTTCTTTTTCTTTTTTCCTTTTTCTTCTTTTTCTTTTTCTTATTCCTTTTTTATTTTTTCTATTTTCCTTTTTTTTTCCTTTTGTCCTTTTTTGTATTACTTTTCCTTTTTTCTGTTTTTCATTTTCCATTTTCCTTCTTTCTTTTTCTTTTTTCATTTTCTTTTTCTTTTTTCTTTTTCATTTCATTTTTTTCTTTATTTTTCGTTTTCTTTATATTTTCACTTTTTTCTTTTTTTTCTTTTTAATTTTTTAATTTCTTTTTTCTTTTTCTTTTTTCCGTTTTTCTTTTTTCCATTTTCCTTTTTTTTCCTATTATTTTATTTTATTTCCTATAATTTTTTCGATTATCCTCATTTTCTTTTTCTTTTTTCCTTTTTAATTTACCTTTCCTTTTTCCTTTTTTTCTTTTCTTTTTCTTTTTCCTTTTTTCTTTTTTTCACTTTTTCGCTCTTTCATGTTTTTCCTTTCTTTTTTCTTTT
Organism: Azemiops feae; assembly: GCA_023970755.1. Lineage (NCBI taxonomy): Eukaryota > Metazoa > Chordata > Lepidosauria > Squamata > Viperidae > Azemiops > Azemiops feae. Next base: position 24,292 of record JALGBA010003170.1, on the reverse strand, counting down.
TTCCTTTTTTCTTAATTTTTTCTCCTCTTTATATTTCCACTTTTTTCTTTTTTTATTATTAATTACTTCTTTTTCTTTTTTTCCCTTTTTCTTTTTCTTTTCTTTTTTCCTTGTTTCTTTTTTCCATTTTTTCCTATTATTTTTTCTTTTTTCTTTTTTCGATTATCCTCATTTTCTTTTTCTTTTTTCCTTTTTAATTTACCTTTCCTTTTTTCTTCTTTTTTCTTTTTTCCTTTTTCCTTTTTCCTTTTTTCATTTTCTTTTTCTTTTTCTTTTTTCTTTTCATTTTCTTTTTTTCTTTCTTTTTTTTCTTTTTTCTATTTCTTTTTTCCCTGTTTGTTTTTCATTTCATTTTCTTTTCCTTATTATTTTCCTTTTTTCTTTTCCTTTTTTCCTTTCTTTTCCTTTTTTCTATTTTCCTTTCTCTTTTTTCTTTTTTCATTTCATTTTCTTTTTTCACTGTCTTCTTTTTTCTTTTTCCCTTTTTTGTTTCTTTTTCCTTTTTCCCTTTTCCCTTTTCCCTTTTCTTTTTTCTTTTTTCATTTTCTTTTTATTTTTCATTTCATTTTTTTTCTTTATTTTTTGGTTTCTTTATATTTTCACTTTTTTCAACCTCAACCCTAACCCCAAATTTAACCCTGACCCTGACCCCATCTTCGACCCTGACACCAAACCCGAACCGGATCCCCGACCCCGACCCCAACTTCATCCCCGACCCCAACCTCGACCCCGATCCCAACTTATTCCCCGTCCCACACCCCGACAACAAACCCCGACCCCAACTTTGACCCTGACCCAGACCCCGACCCTGACTTTGACCCCGACCCCGACATTGATCCACACCCCGACACTAACCACGACCCACACCCTGACGCCTACCCCAACTTCATTTTTTCTTTTTCTTTTCTTTTTTCTTTTCATTTTCTTTTTTTCTTTCTTTTTTTTCTTTTTTCTATTTCTTTTTTCCCTCTTTGTTTTTCATTTCATTTTCTTTTCCTTATTATTTTCCTTTTTTCTTTTCCTTTTTTCCTTTCTTTTCCTTTTTTCTATTTTCCTTTTCCTTTTTCCTTTTTTCATTTCATTTTCTTTTTTCCCTGTCTTCTTTTTTCTTTTTCCCTTTTTCGTTTCTTTTTCCTTTTTCCCTTTTCTTTTTTCTTTTTCTTTTTTCTTTTTTCATTTTCTTTTTTCTTTTTTCTTTTTATTTTTCATTTCATTTTTTTTCTTTATTTTTTGGTTTCTTTATATTTTCACTTTTTTCAACCTCAACCCTAACCCCAAACCTAAACCTGACCCTGACCCCATCTTTGACCCTGACACCGAACCCGAACCGGATCCCCGACCCCAACTTCGACCCCGACCCCAACCCCGACTTCTTCCCCATCCCACACCCTGACCACAAACCCTGACCCCAACTTTGACCCTGACCCAGACCCCGACCCCTACCCTGACTTTGACCCCGACCCCGACCCCGACATCGATCCACACCCCGACACTAACCACGACCCACACCCTGACGCCTACCCCAACTTCATTTTTTCTTCTTCTTTTTTCATTTTCATTTTCTTTTTTCTTTTTCTTTTTTTATTTCATTTTTTTTGTTTATTTTTTGTTTTCTTTATATTTTTAGTTTTTTCTTTTTTCTTATTAATTTCTTTTTTCTTTTTCCCTTTTTCTTTTTCCCTTTTCCTTTTTTCTTTTTCTTTTTTCTTTTTTCTTTCTTTTTCCTTTTCCTTTTTTTCTTATTAATTTCTTCTTTTTCTTTTTCTTTTTTCTTTTTCTTTTTTTTTCTTTTTCCCTTTTTCCCTGTTTTCTTTTCATTTTTCATTTTTCCACTTTTTTCAACCTCAACACTAACTCTGACCCCATCTCCAACCAACACCTGACCCCAACCATGACCACGACCACGACCCCCGACCCTACCCCGACTTTGTACTTGACGCCAACCCCGACCCTAACCCCGACCCTAACCCCGACTTTTTTCTTTGTTTTCCTTTTTCCTTTTTCCTTTTTTCCCTTTTCCCTTTTTCTTTTTCCTTTCTTTTTCTTTTTTCTTTTTCTTTTTCATTTCATTTTTTTTCTTTATTTTTTGGTTTGTTTATATTTTCACTTTTTTCAACCTCAAACCTAACCCCAAACCTAACCCTGATCCGAACCCGATCCCCACCCCGACCCCAACTTCGTCCCCGACCCCAACCCCAACTTCACTTTTTTCTTTTTTCTTTTTCTTTTCTCCATTTTCCTTTTTTTTCCTATTATTTTTTTCTTTTTTTCGATTATCCTCCTTTACTTTTTCTTTTTCCCTTTTTAATTTACCTTTCCTTTTTCCTTTTTTCCTTTCTTTTTCTTTTTCCTTTTCCTTTTTTCTTATTTACTTATTTCTTATTTACTTTTTTCTTTTTTTCCTGTTATTTTTTCTTTTTTCTTTTTTTGATTATCCTCCTTTTCTTTTTCTTTTTTCCTTTTTAATTTCTTTTTTCTTTTTCTTTTTCTTTTTCTTTTTCTTTTTTTTTCTTTTCTCTTTTTCCTTTTTTTCCTTTTTTGTTTTCATTTTTCCTTTTTTCCTTTTTCTCTTTTTCGCTCTTTCATATTTTTCCTTTCTTCTTTTTTTCTTTTTTTTTCCTTTTTTTTATTTTTTCTTCTCTTTATATTTTCACTTTTTTATTTTTTTATTATTAATTTCTTCTTTTTCTTCTTTTTCTTTTTTCATTTGCTTTTTCTTTTTCTTTTCTTTTTTCTTTTTTCCCTTTTCTTTTTTCTTTTTCTTTTTCATTTTTCTTCTTCCTTTCTTTTTCTTTTTTCTATTTTCCTTTTTTTCTTTTTCTTTTTTCCTTTCTTTTTTATTTTTTCAATTTTCCTTTTTCCTTTTTCCTTTTATTTTCTTTTTCTTTTCCCCAGCTTCTTTTTTCTTTTATCCTTTTTTCTTTCTTTTTTCTTTTTTCCTATTATTATATTTCTTTTTTCTTTTTTCTTTTTTCTTTTTTCTTTTTTCTTTTTTCTTTTTTCTTTTCTTTTTCTTTTTCTTTTTCTTTTCTCATTTTCGTTTTCTTTTTCCCTTTTTCTCTTTTTTGCTCTTTCATATTTCTCCTTTCTTCTTTTTTCTTTTTTCTTTTTTCCTATTTTTATTTTTTCTTCTCTTTATATTTTCACTTTTTTCTTTTTTCTTATTAATTACTTCTTTTTCTTCTTTTTCTTTTTTCATTTTCTTTTTCTTTTCTTTTTTCTTTTTTCTTTTTTCTTTCTTTTTCCCTTTTTAATTTACCTTTCCTTTTTCCTTTTTCCTTTTCTTTTTCTTTTTCCTTTTCCTTTTTTTCTTATTAATTTCTTCTTTTTCTTTTTTTTTTCTTTTTCTTTTTTTTTCTTTTTTCTTTTTCCCTTTTTCCTTTTTCTTTTTCCTTTCTTTTTCTTTTTTCTATTTTACTTTTTCATTTCTTTTTCCTTTTTCCTTTTTCCTTTTTCCCTTTTCCCTTTTCCCTTTACTTTTTCTTTTTTCTTTTTCTTTTTCATTTCATTTTTTTTCTTTATTTTTTGGTTTGTTTATATTTTCACTTTTTTCAACCTCAAACCTAACCCCAAACCTAACCCTGACCCGAACCCGATCCCCGACCCCGACCCCAACTTCGTCCCCGACCCCAACCTTGACTTCGTCCCCGTCCCACACCCCGACAACAAACCCCGACCCCAACTTTGACCCTGACCCCATCCCCAACCCCGACCCTGGCCCTAACCCTGACCCAGACCCCGACTACGACCCCCAACCCTACCCTGACTTCGTACCCGACGCCAACCACGACCCTAACCCCGACCCTAAACCCGACCTTTTTCCCTTTTTCCCTTTTTTCTTTTTCTTTTTTCCTTTTCTTTTTTCTTCTTTTTCTTTTTCTCATTCCTTTTTTATTTTTTCTATTTTCCTTTTTTTCCCTTTTTTCCTTTTTTGTATTACTTTTCCTTTTTTCTGTTTTTCATTTTCTATTTTCCTTTTTTCTTTTTCTTTTTTCATTTTCTTTTTCTTTTTCTTTTTCTTTTTCATTTCATTTTTTTCTTTATTTTTTGTTTTCTTTAGATTTTCACTTTTTTCTTTTTTTTCTTATTAATTTCTTTTTTCCTTTTTTCTTTTTTCCTTTTTCCTTTTTTTTCCTATTATTTTTTTCTTTTTTCTTTTTTTGATTATCCTCATTTTCTTTTTCTTTTCCCCTTTTTAATTTACCTTTCCTTTTTTCTTTTTTTCTTATCTTTTTCTTTTTCCTTTTTTCTCTTTTTCGCTCTTTCATGTTTTTCCTTTCTTCTTTTTTTCTTTTTCCTTTTTTCCTTTTTTCTTAATTTTTTCTCTTTATATTTTCACTTTCTTCTTTTTTTATTATTAATTTCTTCTTTTTCTTTTTATTCCTTTTTCCTTTTCCTTTTTCTTTTCTTTTTTCCTTTTTCCTTTTTTCCATTTTCCTTTTTTTTTCCTATTATTTTTTTCTTTTTTCTTTTTTCTTTTTTCGATTATCCTCATTTTCTTTTTCTTTTTCCCTTTTTAATTTATCTTTCCTTTTTTCTTTTTTTCTTTTCTTTTTCTGTTTCCTTTTTTCTTTTTTTCTCTTTTTCGCTCTTTCATGTTTTTCCTTTTTTCCTTTTTTCTTTTCCTTTTTTCCTTTCTTTTCCTTTTTTCTATTTTCCTTTTCCTTTTTTATTTCCTTTTCTTTTTTCCCTGTCTTCTTTTTTCTTTTTCCCTTTTTCGTTTCTTTTTCCTTTTTCCCTTTTCCCTTTTCTTTTTCCTTTTTTTTTCATTTTCTTTTTTCTTTTTCTTTTTCATTTCATTTTTTTTCTTTATTTTTTGGTTTTTTTATATTTTCACTTTTTTCAACCTCAACCCTAACCCCAAACCTAACCCTGACCCTGACCCCATCTTCAACCCTGACACCGAACCCGAACCCGATCCCCGACCCCAACTTCGTCCCCGACCCACACCCCGACAACAAACCCCAACCCCAACTTTGACCCTGACCCTGACCCTGACTGCATCCCCAACCCCGACCCTGGCCCTAACCCTGACCCAGACCCCGCCCCGACAACGACCCCCGACCCTACCCGCCTTTGTACCCGACTCCAACCCCGACCCTAACCCCGACCCTAACCCCGACCTTTTTCTTTGTTTTCCTTTTTTCTTTTTTCTTTTTCCTTTTTTCCCTTTTTCCCTTTTTTCTTTTTCCTTTTTTATTTCATTTCATTTTTTTCTTTATTTTTTGTTTTCTTTATATTTTCACTTTTTTCTTTTTTCTAATTAATTTCTTTTTTCTTTTTCCTTTTCCTTTTTTTTTCTTTTTCTTTTTCCCGTTTTCTTTTTTTTTCCTATTATTTTTTTCTTTTTTCGATTATCCTCCTTTTCTTTTTCTTTTTTCCTTTTTAATTTACCTTTCCTTTTTCCTTTTTTATTTTCCTTTTCTTTTTCCTTTTCCTTTTGGTCTTATTAATTTCTTCTTTTTCTTTTTTCTTTTTCTTTTTCTTTTTTTTCTTTTTTCTTTTTTCCCTGTTTTGTTTTCATTTTTCCTTTTTTCCTTTTTCTCTGTTTCGCTCTTTCATATTTTTCCTTTCTTCTTTTTTTCTTTTTTCTTTTTTCCTTTTTTTTATTTTTTCTTCTCTTTATATTTTCACTTTTTTCTTTTTCCTTTTTCTTTCTTTTTCTTTTTTCTTTTTTCTTTTTCTTTTTTCCATTTTCCTTTTTTTTCCTATTATTTTTTCTTTTTTTCGATTATCCTCCTTTACTTTTTCTTTTTCCCTTTTTAATTTACCTTTCCTTTTTCCTTTTCTTTTTTCCTTTTCCTTTTTTTCTTATTAATTTCTTCTTTTTCTTTTTCCTTTTTTCTTTTTTCTTTTTTCCTTTTTTCCCTTTTTTCTTTTCCTTTTTTCCTTCTTTTTTCTTCTTTTTCTTTTTCTTATTCCTTTTTTATCTTTTCTATTTTCCTTTTTTTTTCCCTTTTTCCTTTTTTGTATTATTTTCCTTTTTTCTGTTTTTCATTTTCTTTTTCCTATTTTCTTTTATCTTATTAATTTCTTCTTTTTCTTTTTTCCTTTTTCTTTTTCCTTTTTTTCTTTTCCTTTTTTCTTTTTCCCTTTTTCGTTTCTTTTTCCTTTTCCCTTTTTCCCTTTTCCCTTTTGCCATTTCTTTTTCATTTCATTTTTTTTCTTTATTTTTTGGTTTCTTTATATTTTCACTTTTTTCAACCTCAACCCTAACCCCAAACCTAACCCTGACCCGACCCCGACCCCCGACCCCGACCCCCACTTCGTCCCCGACCCCAACCCCGACTTTGTCCCCGTCCCACACCCCGACAACAAACCCCGACCCCAACTTTGACCCTGACCCCATCCCCAACCCCGACCCTGGCCCGAACCCTCACCCAGACCCCGACCCCGACCCCCGACCCTACCCCGACTTCATACCCGACGCCAACCACGACCCTAACCCCGACCTTTTTCTTTGTTTTCCTTTTTCCTTTTTCCTTTTTCCTTTTTTTCTTAATTTTTTCTCCTCTTTATATTTTCACTTTTTTCTTTTTTTATTATTAATTTCTTCTTTTTCTTTTTATTCCATTTTCCTTTTCCTTTCTCCCTTTTTCTCTGTTTTGTTTTCATTTTTCCTTCTTTCCTTTTGCTCTTTTTCGAGCTTTCATATTTTTCCTTTCTTTTTTTCTTTTTTCTTTTTTCCTTTTTCCTTTATTTTTTCTTCTTTATATTTTCACTTTTTTCTTTTTTTATTATTAATTTCTTTTCTTTTTTTTTCTTTTTTCTTTTTCTTTTTCTTTTTTCTTTTTTTTCTATTTCTTTTTTCCTTTTTCCTTTTTCCTTTTCCTTTTCTTTTTTCTTTTTCTTTTTTCCACTATTTTTTCTTTCCTTTTTCTTTTTTCCTATTATTATATTTCTTTTTTCTTTTTTCTTTTTTCTTTTTTCTTTTCTTTTTTCTTTTTTCTTTTTCTTTTTCTTTTTCTTTTTCTTTTTTCATTTTCTTTTTCCTTTTTCTTTTTTCCAATTTCCTTTTTTTCCTATTATTATTTTTTTCGATTATCCTCCTTTTCTTTCTTTTTTCCTTTTTATTTTTCCTTTCCTTTTTCCTTTTTTTCTTTCCACTATTTTTTCTTTCCTTTTTCTTTTTTCCTATTATTATATTCCTTTTTTCTTTTTTCTTTTTTTTTTCTTTTTTCTTTTTTCTTTTTTCTTTTTCTTTTTCTTTTTCTTTTTCTTTTTCTTTTTCCTTTTTCCTTTTTTCGTATTAATTTCTTCTTTTTCTTTTTCTTTTTTCCTATTATTATATTTCTTTTTTCTTTTTTCTTTTTCTTTTTCTTTTTCTTTTTTCATTTTCTTTTTCTTTTTCCTATTTTCTTTTTTCTTATTATTTTTTTCTTTTTCTTTTTTCTTTTTCTTTTTTCTTTTTTCCTTTTTCTTTTTCGTTTTTTTTCTTTTTTCTTTTTTCCTTTTTTCCTTTCTTTTTCTTTTTTCTTTTTCTTTTTTCCCCTATTTTTTCTTTCCTTTTTCTTTTTTCCTATTATTATATTTCTTTTTTCTTTTTTCTTTTTCGTTTTTTCTTTTCTTTTTCTTTTTCTTTTTCTTTTTCTTTTTCTTTTTTCATTTTCTTTTTCTTTTTCATTTCATTTTTTTCATATTAATTTCTTCTTTTTCTTTTTCTTTTCTTTTTCTTTTTTCTTTTTCCCTTTTTCTCTGTTTTGTTTTCATTTTTCCTTCTTTCCTTTTTCTCTTTTTCACTCTTTCATATCTTTCTTACCCGACTTCGTACCCGACGCCAACCCCGACCCTAACCCCAACTCTAACCCCGACCTTTTACTTTGCTTTCCTTTTTTCTTTTCCTTTTTCCTTTTTTCCCCCTATTTTCCTTTTTTGTATTACTTTTCCTTTTTTCTGTTTTTCATTTTCTTTTTCCTATTTTCTTTTTTCTTATTAATTTCTTCTTTTTCTTTTTCCCTTTTTCTTTTCCCTTTCTATTATTTTTCCTATTCTTCTTCTTCTTTTTTCTTTTTTCTATTTTCCTTTTTTTTCCTATTATTTTTTTCTTTTTTCTTTTTTCGATTATCCTCATTTTCTTTTTCCCTTTTTAATTTACCTTTCCTTTTTTCTTTTTTCTTTTCTTTTTCTTGTTCTTTTTCCTTTTTTCTTTTTCGCTCTTTCATGTTTTTCCATTCTTCTTTTTTTTTCCTTTTTTCCTTTTTTCTTAATTTTTTCTCTTTATATTTTCACTTTTTTCTTTTTTTATTATTAATTTCTTCTTTTTCTTTTTATTCCTTTTTCCTTTTTCTTTTTCTTTTTCTTTTTCTTTTCTTTTTTCTTTTTTCTTTTTTCTTTTTTCTTTTTTCTTTTTTCTTTTATCCTTTTTTCTTTTTCTTTTTCTTTTTTTCTTTCTTTTTTTTCTTTTTTCTATTTCTTTTTTCCTTTTTCTTTTTCATTTCATTTTCTTTTCCTTATTATTTTCCTTTTTTTATTTTCCTTTTTCCTTTTTCCTTTTTCCCTTGTCCCTTTTCTTTTTCTTTTTTCATTTTCTTTTTTCTTTTTATTTTTCATTCCATTTTTTTCTTTATTTTTTGGTTTGTTTATATTTTCACTTTTTTCAACCTCAAACCTAACCCTGACCCTGACCCCATCTTCGACCCTGACACCGAACCCGAACCCGATCCCCAACCCCGACTCCAACTTCGTCCCCAACCCCGACTCCAACTTCGTCCCCGACCCCAACCCCGACTTCGTCCCCGTCCCACACCCCGACAACAAACCCCGATCCCAACTTTGACCCTGACCCTGACCCCATCCCCAACCCCGGCCCTAACCCTTTTTCTTTTCCCTTTCTATTATTTTTCCTATTCTTCTTCTTTTTTCTTTTTTCTATTTTCCTTTTTTCCTTTTCTTTTTTCTTCTTTTTCTTTTTCTTTTTCTTATTCCTTTTTTATTTTTTCCTTTTCCCCCCCTTTTTCCTTTTTTGTATTACATTTCCTTTTTTCTCTTTTTCATTTTCTTTTTCCTATTTTCTTTTTTCTTATTAATTTCTTCTTTTTCTTTTTTCCTTTTTCTTTTTCCTTTCTTTTTCTTTTTTCTTTTTTCCTTTTTTCCTTTTGCTTTTTTCTTTCTTTTTCTTTTTTCTATTTTCCTTTTTTCTTTTTCTTTTTTCATTTCATTTTCTTTTTCTTTTCCCCGCTTCTTTTTTCTTTTACCCTCTTTTGTTTCTTTTTCCTTTTTTCTTTTTACCTTTCCCCTTTTCTTTTTTCTTTTTGTTTTCAATGTTCCTTTTTTCCTTTTTCTCTTTTTCGCTTTCATATTTTTCCTTTCTTCTTTTTTCTTTTTTCTTTTTTCCTTTTTCCTTTATTTTTTCTTCTTTATATTTTCACTTTTTTCTTTTATTATTATTAATTTCTTCTTTTTCTTTTTTTTTCTTTTTTCATTTGCTTTTTCTTTTTCTTTTTCTTTTTTCCACTATTTTTTCTTTCCTTTTTCTTTTTCCCTATTATTATATTTCTTTTTTCTTTTTCTTTTTTCTTTTCATTTCCTTTTTTTTTCTATTTTTTTTTTCTATTTCTTTTTTCCTTTTTCTTTTTCATTTCATTTTCTTTTCTTATTTTCCTTTTTTTCTTTTCCTTTTTTCCTTTCTTTTTCTCTTTTCTCTTTTCCTTTTTTCTTTTTTTATTATTAATTTCTTCTTTCTCTTTTTTTTTCTTTTTTCCTTTTTCTTTTTTCCTTTTTCTTTCCTTTCCCATTTCATTTTCTTCTTCTTTTCCCCCGCTTCTTTTTTCTTTTACCCTTTTTCGTTTCTTTTTCCTTTTTTCTTTTTCCCTTTCCCCTTTTCTTTTTTCTTTTTTTCCCCCCTATTTTTTCTTTCCTTTTTCTTTTTTCCTATTATTATATTTCTTTTTTCTTTTTTCTTTTTTCTTTTTCTTTTTCTTTTTTTCTTATTAATTTCTTCTTTTTCTTTTTCTTTCCTTTTTCTTTTTTCTTTTTCTTTTTTTCTCTGTTTTGTTTTCATTTTTCCTTCTTTCATTTTTCTCTTTTTTGCTCTTTCATATTTTTCCTTTCTTTTTTCTTTTTTTTTCTTTCTTTTTTCTTTTTTATATTTTCACTTTTTCCTTTTTCCTTTTTCTTTTTCTTTTTTCTTTTTCTTTTTTCATTTTCTTTTTTCTTTTTTCTTTTTCATTTCATTTTTTCTTTATTTTTTTTCTTTATATTTTCACTTTTTTCTCTTTTCTTATTAATTTCTTTTTTCTTTTTCTTTTTTCCTTTTTCTTTTTTCCTTTTTCTTTTTTCCTTTTTCTTTCTTTTTCTTTTTTCTTTTTTCTTTTTTCTTTTTCTTTTTTCCATTTTCCTTTTTTTTCCTATTATTTTTTTCTTTTTTCGATTATCCTCCTTTTCTTTTTCTTTTTTCCTTTTTAATTTACCTTTCCTTTTTCCTTTTTTCCTTTTCTGTTTTTCATTTCCTTTTTCCTATTTTCTTTTTTCTTATTAATTTCTTCTTTTTCTTTTTTCCTTTTTCTTTTTTCCTTTTTCTTTTTCCCTTTTTCGTTTCTTTTTCCTTTTTCCTTTTTCCCTTTTCCCTTTTCCCATTTCTTTTTCTTTTTATTTTTCATTTCATTTTTTTTCTTTATTTTTTGGTTTCTTTATATTTTCACTTTTTTCAACCTCAGCCCTAACCCCAAACCTAACCCCGACCTTTTTCTTTGTTTTTTCTTTATTTTTTGGTTTCTTTATATTTTCAACTTTTTTCAACCTCAGCCCTAACCCCAAACCTAACCCTGACCCCAACCCGATCCCAAACCCCCACCCCAACTTCGTCCCCGACCCCAACCTTGACTTCGTCCCCGTCCCACACCCCAACAACCCCAACTTTGACCCCGACCCTGACATTGACCCAGACCCCGACCCCGACATCGATCCACACCCCGACTTCGTACCCGATGCCAACCACGACCCTAACCCCGACCCCAACTTTGACCCTGACCCTGACCCTGACTGCATCCCCAACCCCGACCCTGGCCCTAACCCCGACCCTAACCCCGACCTTTTTCTTTGTTTTCCTTTTTCCTTTTTCCTTTTTTCTTTTTTCCCTTTTTCCCTTTTTTCTTTTTCTTTTTTCCTTTTCTTTTTTCTTCTTTTTCTTTCTCTTATTCCTTTTTTATTTTTTCTATTTTCCTTTTTTTTCCTTTTTTCCTTTTTTGTATTACTTTTCCTTTTTCCTGTTTTTCATTTTCTATTTTCCTTTTTTCTTTTTCTTTTTTCATTTTCTTTTTCTTTTTCTTTTTTCTTTTTCTTTTTCATTTCATTTTTTTCTTTATTTTTTGTTTTCTTTATATTTTCACTTTTTTCAACCTCAACCCTAACCCCAAACCTAACCCTGACCCTGACCCCATCTTCAACCCTGACACCGAACCCAAACCCGATCCCCGACCCCAACTTCGTCCCCGACCCACACCCCGACAACAAACCCCAACCCCAACTTTGACCCTGACCCTGACCCTGACTGCATCCCCAACCCCGACCCTGGCCCTAACCCTGACCCAGACCCCGCCCCGACAACGACCCCCGACCCTACCCGCCTTTGTACCCGACTCCAACCCCGACCCTAACCCCGACCCTAACCCCGACCTTTTTCTTTGTTTTCCTTTTTTCTTTTTTCTTTTTCCTTTTTTCCCTTTTTCCCTTTTCCTTTTTTCCCTTTTTCCCTTTTTTCTTCTTTTTCTTTCTCTTATTCCTTTTTTATTTTTTCTATTTTCCTTTTTTTCCCTTTTTTCCTTTTTTGTATTACTTTTCCTTTTTTCTGTTTTCTTTTTTCTTAATTTCTTCTTTTTCTTTTTTCCTTTTTCTTTTTCCTTTATTTTTCTTTTTTCTATTTTCCTTTTTTCTTTTTCTTTTTTCCTTTCTTTTTCTTTTCCCCCATTCTTTTTTCTTTTACCCTTTTTCGTTTCTTTTTCCTTTTTTCTTTTTCCCTTTCCCCTTTTCTTATTTTTTCCTTTTTTCTTTTTCTTTTTCATTTCATTTTTTTCTTTATTTTTTGTTTTCTTTATATTTTCACTTTTTTCTTTTTTTCTTATTAATTTCTTTTTTCCTTTTTCCTTTTTTCTTTTTTCTTTTTCCTTTTTTTTCCTATTATTTTTTTCTTTTTTCTTTTTTCGATTATCCTCATTTTCTTTTTCTTTTCCCCTTTTTAATTTACCTTTCCTTTTTTCTTTTTTTCTTTTCTTTTTCTTTTTCCTTTTTCCCTTTTCCCTTTTCCCTTTTCTTTTTTTTTTCATTTTCTTTTTTCTTTTTTCTTATTTTTCATTTCATTTTTTTTCTTTATTTTTTGGTTTCTTTATATTTTCACTTTTTTCAACCTCAACCCTAACCCCAAACCTAACCCTGACCCCATCTTCGACCCTGACACCGAAACAGGAACCGGATCCCCGACCCCAACCCCGACTTCGTCCCCGTCCTACACCCCGACAACAAACCCCGACCCCAACTTTGACCCTGACCCAGACCCCGCCCCCGACCCTGACTTTGACCACGACCCCGACCCCGACATCGAACCACACCCCGACACTAACCACGACCCACACCCTGACGCCTACCCCAACTTCATTTTTTCTTTTTCTTTTTTCATTTTCATTTTCTTTTTTCATTTTCTTTTTTTTATTTCATTTTTTTTCTTTATTTTTTGTTTTGTTTATATTTTTAGTTTTTTCTTTTTTCTTATTAATTTCTTTTTTCTCTTTTTCTTTTTCCCTTTTTCTTTTTCCCTTTTTCTTTTTTCCTTTTTCTTTTTTCTTTTTTCTTTTTCTTTTTTCCTTTTTTCTTTTTTCCATTTTCCTTTTTTTCCTATTATTTTTTCTTTTTTCTTTATTCGATTATCCTTCTTTTCTTTTTCTTTTTTCCTTTTTAATTTCTTTTTTCACTTTCTTTTTTTTTCCCTTTTTCCCTTCTTTGTTTTCCTTTTTCCTTTTTCCTTTTTCTCTTTTTCGCTCTTTCATATTTTTGCTTTCTTCTTTTTGCTTTTTTCTTTTTTCCTTTCTTTTTCTTTTTTCTTTTTTCTTTTTCTTTTTTCTTTTTCTTTTTCATTTCATTTTTTTTCTTTATTTTTTGGTTTCTTTATATTTTCACTTTTTTCAACCTCAACCTTAACACCAACCCTAACCCTGACCCTGACCCCGTCTTTGACCCTGACCCCGAATCCGACCCCCGACCCCCGACCCTGACCCCAACTTCGTCCCCGACCTCGAACCCCCGACCCCAACCCCATCTTCGTACCTGTCCCAACACCGACCCTAAACCCGACCCCGACAACCAAGCCCGATCCAACTTTGACCTCTACCCTGACCTGACCCCATCCCCAAAACCCAAGCCCCGGCCCTAACCCTGACCCAGACCCCAACCCCGACCCTGACTTTGACCCCGACCCCGACCCCCACCCCAGCCCCGACCCCAGCCCCAAACCTACCCCAAGCCCCGACCCACCCTATTTCGACCCTGACAACAACCCGACCCCGACTTTGACCCTGACCCCGACCCCATCCCCAACCCCGACACGACAACCCTGACTTTGACTCCGATCCGACCCATCCCCATCCCCAGCCGACCCCAATCCTAACCCTGAAGAACAACCCCGACACGAAAATGATCCGACCCGACCCAGACCCCGACCCAAACCCTGACACTAACCCTGACCCTCCCTGACACTAACCCTGAACCCGACCAGACCCAAACCCTGACACTAACCCTGACCCTAACCCCTAAACTGACACCGACCACCGACACAGACCCTGACCCTATCCCCGACCCTAACCCCGACCCTAAATCTGACACAGACCCCGACACTGACTTCGAATCCGACCACCGACCCAGACCCCGACCCTGACCCCGATCCCGACCCCGCCCCTGACCCCAACCACGATTACGACCATGACCCCCGACCCTACCCCGACTTCGTACCCGACGCCAACCACGACCCTAACCCCGACCCTAACCCCGACCTTTTTCTTTCTTTTCCTTTTTTCTTTTTTCTTTTTTCCCTTTTTCCCTTTTTTCTTTTCTTTTTTCTTTTTCTTTTTTCTTCTTTTTCTTTTTCTTATTCCTTTTTTCTTTTTTCTATTTTCTTTTTTCCCCCTTTTTTCCTTTTTTGTATTACATTTCCTTTTTTCTGTTTTTCATTTTCTTTTTCCTATTTTCTTTTTTCTTATTAATTTCTTCTTTTTCTTTTTTCCTTTTTCTTTTTCCTTTTTTCTTTTCCTTTTTTCTTTTTCCCTTTTTCGTTTCTTTTTCCTTTTTCCTTTTCCCTTTTCCCTTTTCCCTTTTCTTTTTTCTTTTTCTTTTTCTTTTTTCATTTTCTTTTTTCTTTTTCTTTTTCATTTCATTTTTTTTCTTTATTTTTTGGTTTCTTTATATTTTCCCTTTTTTCAACCTCAACCCTAACCCCAAACCTAACCCTGACCCGAAACCGATCCCCGATCCCGACCCCAACTTCATCCCCAACCCCGACTTTGTCCCCGTCCCACACCCCGACCCCAACTTTGACCCTGACCCCATCCCCAAACCCGACCCCGGCCCTAACCCTGACCCAGACCCCGACCCCGAGTACGACACCCGACCCTACCTCGAATTCGTACCCGACGCCAACCACGACCCTGTTTTCTTTGTTTTTTCCTTTTTTTCTTTTCCTTTTTCTTATTTCTTTTTTATTTTTTCTGTTTTCCTTTTTTCCCTTTTTTCCTTTTTTGTATTACTTTTTTTTTTCTGTTTTTCATTTTCAATTTTCCTTTTTTCTTTTTCTTTTTTCATTTTCTTTTTCTTTTTCATTTCATTTTTTTCTTTATTTTTTGGTTTCTTTATATTTTTGGTTTTTCTTTTTTTTCTTATTAATTTCTTTTTTCTTTTTCTTTTTTCCTTTTTTCTTTTTTCCATTTTCCTTTATTTTTCCTATTATTTTTTTCTTTTTTCTTTTTTCGATTATCCTCATTTTCTTTTTCCCTTTTTAATTTACCTTTCCTTTCTTCTTTTTTCTTTTCTTTTTCTTTTTCCTTTTTTCTTTTTTTCTTTTTTGCTCTTTCATGTTTTTCCTTTCTTCTTTTTTCTTTCTTTTTTCTTTTTTTCTTAATTTTTTCTCCTCTTTATATTTTCACTTTTTTCTTTTTTATTATTAATTTCTTCTTTTTCTTTTTATTCCATTTTCCTTTTCCTTTTTTTCTTTTTTCCTTTTTTCTTTTTTCCATTTTCCTTTTTTTTCCTATTATTTTTTTCTTTTTTCTTTTTTCGATTATCCTCATTTTCTTTTTCTTTTTTCCTTTTTAATTTACCTTTCCTTTTTCCTTTTTCCTGTTTTTCATTTTCTATTTTCCTTTTTTCTTTTTCTTTTTTCATTTTCTTTTTCTTTTTCTTTTTCTTTTTTCTTTTTCTTTTTCATTTCATTTTTTTCTTTATTTTTTGTTTTCTTTATATTTTCACTTTTTTCTTTTTTTCTTATTAATTTCTTTTTTCCTTTCTTCTTTTTTCTTTTTTCTTTTTTCCTTTTTTCTTAATTTTTTCTCCTCTTTATATTTTCACTTTTTTCTTTTTTTATTATTAATTTCTTCTTTTTCTTTTTATTCCTTTTCCTTTTCCTTTTTCTTTTCTTTTTTCTTTTTTCCTTTTTCCTTTTTTCCTTTTTTCTTTTTTTCTTAATTTTTTCTCCTCTTTATATTTTCACTTTTTTCTTTTTTTATTATTAATTTCTTCTTTTTCTTTTTATTCCTTTTCCTTTTCCTTTTCTTTTTTCTTTTTTCCTTTTTCCTTTTTTCCTTTTTTCTTTTTTTCTTAATTTTTTCTCCTCTTTATATTTTTACTTTTTTCTTTTTTTATTATTAATTTCTTCTTTTTCTTTTTATTCCTTTTTCCTTTTCTTTTTCTTTTCTTTTTTCTTTTTTCCTTTTTTTTCTTTCTTTTTTCTTTTCATTTTCTATTTTTCTTTCTTTTTTTTCTTTTTTCTATTTCTTTTTTCCTTTTTCTTTTTCATTTCATTTTCTTTTCCTTATTATTTTCCTTTTTTCTTTTCCTTTTTTCTTTTTCGCTTTTTCGTTTCTTTTTCCTTTTCCTTTTTCCCTTTTTCCCTTTTCCCTTTTCTTTTTCTTTTTCTTTTTTCTTTTTCTTTTTCATTTCATTTTTTTTCTTTATTTTTTGGTTTCTTTATATTTTCCGTTTTTTCAACCTCAACCCTAACCCCAAACCTAACCCTGACCCGAAACCGATCCCCGATCCCGACCCCAACTTCATCCCCAACCCCGACTTTGTCCCCGTCCCACACCCCGACCCCAACTTTGACCCTGACCCCATCCCCAAACCCGACCCCGGCCCTAACCCTGACCCAGACCCCGACCCCGAGTACGACACCCGACCCTACCTCAAATTCGTACCCGACGCCAACCACGACCCTAACCCCGACCCCAACCCTGACTGTTTTCTTTGTTTTCCTTTTTTTTCCTTTTTCCTTTTTTTCTTTTCCTTTTTCTTATTTCTTTTTTATTTTTTCTGTTTTCCTTTTTTCCCTTTTTTCCTTTTTTGTATTACTTTTTTTTTCTGTTTTTCATTTTCAATTTTCCTTTTTTCTTTTTCTTTTTTCATTTTCTTTTTCTTTTTCATTTCATTTTTTTCTTCATTTTTTGGTTTCTTTATATTTTTGGTTTTTCTTTTTTTTCTTATTAATTTCTTTTTTCTTTTTCTTTTTTCCTTTTTTCTTTTTTCCATTTTCCTTTATTTTTCCTATTATTTTTTTCTTTTTTCTTTTTTCGATTATCCTCATTTTCTTTTTCCCTTTTTAATTTACCTTTCCTTTCTTCTTTTTTCTTTTCTTTTTCTTTTTCCTTTTTCCTTTTTTTCTTTTTTGCTCTTTCATGTTTTTCCTTTCTTCTTTTTTCTTTCTTTTTTCTTTTTTTCTTAATTTTTTCTCCTCTTTATATTTTCACTTTTTTCTTTTTTATTATTAATTTCTTCTTTTTCTTTTTATTCCATTTTCCTTTTCCTTTTTTTCTTTTTTCCTTTTTTCTTTTTTCCATTTTCCTTTTTTTTCCTATTATTTTTTTCTTTTTTCTTTTTTCGATTATCCTCATTTTCTTTTTCTTTTTTCCTTTTTAATTTACCTTTCCTTTTTCCTTTTTCCTGTTTTTCATTTTCTATTTTCCTTTTTTCTTTTTCTTTTTTCATTTTCTTTTTCTTTTTCTTTTTCTTTTTTCTTTTTCTTTTTCATTTCATTTTTTTCTTTATTTTTTGTTTTCTTTATATTTTCACTTTTTTCTTTTTTTCTTATTAATTTCTTTTTTCCTTTCTTCTTTTTTCTTTTTTCTTTTTTCCTTTTTTCTTAATTTTTTCTCCTCTTTATATTTTCACTTTTTTCTTTTTTTATTATTAATTTCTTCTTTTTCTTTTTATTCCTTTTCCTTTTCCTTTTTCTTTTCTTTTTTCTTTTTTCCTTTTTCCTTTTTTCCTTTTTTCTTTTTTTCTTAATTTTTTCTCCTCTTTATATTTTTACTTTTTTCTTTTTTTATTATTAATTTCTTCTTTTTCTTTTTATTCCTTTTTCCTTTTCTTTTCCTTTTCTTTTTTCTTTTTTCCTTTTTTTTCTTTCTTTTTTCTTTTCATTTTCTATTTTTCTTTCTTTTTTTTCTTTTTTCTATTTCTTTTTTCCTTTTTCTTTTTCATTTCATTTTCTTTTCCTTATTATTTTCCTTTTTTTCTTTTCCTTTTTTCTTTTTCGCTTTTTCGTTTCTTTTTCCTTTTCCTTTTTCCCTTTTTCCCTTTTCCCTTTTCTTTTTCTTTTTCTTTTTTCTTTTTCTTTTTCATTTCATTTTTTTTCTTTATTTTTTGGTTTCTTTATATTTTCACTTTTTTCAACCTCAAACCTAACCCCAAACCTAACCCTGACCCTGACCCCATCTTCGACCCTGACACTGAACCCGAACCCGATCCCCGACCCCGACTTCAACTTCGTCCCCGACCCCAACCCTGACTTTGTCCCCGCCCCACACCCCGACAACAAACCCCGACCCCAACTTTGACCATGACCCTGACCCCATCCCCAACCCCGGCCCTAACCCTGACCCAGACCCCGACCCCGACTATGACTCCCGACCCTACCCCGACTTCGTACCCGACGTCAACCACGACCCTAACCCCGACCCTAACCCCAACCTTTTTCTTTGTTTTCCTTTTTCCTTTTTCCTTTTTCCTTTTTCCTTTTTCCTTTTTCCTTTTTCTTTTTTCTTCGTTTTCTTTTTCTTATTCCTTTTTTATTTTTTCTATTTTCCTTTTTTCCCCTTTTTTCCTTTTTTGTATTACTTTACCTTTTTTCTGTTTTTCCTTTTCTTTTTCCTATTTTCTTTTTTCTTATTAATTTCTTCTTTTTCTTTTTCCCTTTTTCTTTTTCCTTTATTTTTATTTTTTCTATTTTCCTTTTTTCTTTTCCTTTTTTCCTTTTATTTTTCATTTCATTTTTTTTCTTTATTTTTTGGTTTCTTTATATTTTCACTTTTTTCAACCTCAACCTTAACACCAACCCTAACCCTGACCCTGACCCCGTCTTCGACCCTGACCCCGAATCCGTCCCCGACCCCCGACCCTGACCCCACCTTCGTCCCCGACCTCGACCCCGACCCCAACCCCATCTTCGTACCCGTCCCACACCCCGACCCTAAACCCGACCCCGACAACGAACCCTGACCCCAACTTTGACCCTGACCCTGACCCCATCCCCAAACCCAAGCCCGGCCTTACCCAGACCCAGACCCCGACCCTGACTACGACCCCCGACCCTACCCCGTCTTCGTACCCGACGCCAACCACGACCCTAACCCCGACCCTAACCCTGACCTTTGTTTTCCTTTTTTCCTTTTTCCTTTTTCCTTTTTTCTTTTTCCTTTTTTCCCTTTTTCCCTTTTTTCTTTTTCTTTTTCCCTTTTCTTTTTTCTTCTTTTTCTTTTTCTTTTTCTTATTCCTTTTTTATTTTTTCTATTTTATTTTTTTCCCCACTTTGTTTCCTTTTTTGTATTACTTTTCCTTTTTTCTGTTTTTCATTTTCTTTTTCCTATTTTCTTTTTCCTTATTAATTTCTTGTTTTTCTTTTTCCCTTTTTCTTTTCCCTTTTTCTTTTTCCTATTATTATTCTTCTTTTTTCTTTTTTCTCTTTTCTCTTTTCCTTTTTTATTTTTATTTTTTCATTTTCTTTTTCTTTTTTCTTTTTCTTTTTCATTTCATTTTTTTCTTTATTTTATGTTTTCTTTATATTTTCACTTTTTTCTTTTTTCCTCATTAATTTCTTTTTTCTTTTTCTTTTTTTCCTTTTTCTTTTTTCTTTCTTTTTCCTTTTTCTTTTTCCTTTTTCTTTTTTCCTTTTTTCTTTTTTCCATTTTCCTTTTTTTCCTATTATTTTTTTCTTTTTTCTTTTTTTGATTATCCTCCTTTTCATTTTCTTTTTCCCTTTTTAATTTACCTTTCCTTTTTTCTTTTTTCTTTTCTTTTTCTTTTTCCTTTTTTCTTTTTTCTTATTAATTTCTTCTTTTTCTTTTTCTTTTTTTCCTTTTCCTTTTCCTTTTTTTCTTTTTTCTTTTTTCTTTTTCCCTTTTTCCCTTTTTCCCTGTTTTGTTTTCATTTTTCCTTTTTTCATTTTTCCTTTTTCCTTTAGTTTTTCTTCTCCTTATATTTTCACTTTTTTCTTTTTTTAATTTCTTCTTTTTCTTTTTCTTTTTTTCCTTTTCCTTTTTCTTTTCTTTTTTCTTTTTTCATTTTTCCTTTTTTCTTTCTTTTTCTTTTTTCTTTTCAGTTTCTTTTTTTCTTTCTTTTTTTCTTTTTTCTATTTCTTTTTTCCTTTTTGTTTTTCATTTCATTTTCTTTTCCTTATTATTTTCCTTTTTTTCTTTTCCTTTTTTCCTGTCTTTTCCTTTTTTCTTTTTTCCTTTTTCTTTTTTCTTTTTTCATTTCATTTTCTTTTTTCCTGTCTTCTTTTTTCTTTTTCCCTTTTTCGTTTCTTTTTCCTTTTTCCCTTTTCTTTTTTCTTTTTTCTTTTTTCTTTTTATTTTTTATTTCATTTTTTTTCTTTATTTTTTGGTTTCTTTATATTTTCACTTTTTCCAACCTCAACCCTAACCCCAAACCTAACCCTGACCCTGATCCCATCTTTGACCCTGACACCGAACCCGAACCGGATCCCCGACCCCGACCCCAGCTTCAACCCCGACCCCAACCCCGACTTCTTCCCCGTCCCACACCCTGACAACAAACCCTGACCACAACTTTGACCCTGACCCAGACCCGGACCCCGACCCTGAATTTGACCCCGACCCCGACCCCGACATCGATCCACACCCCGACACTAACCACGACCCACACCCTGACGCCTACCCCAACTTCATTTTTTCTTCTTCTTTTTTCATTTTCATTTTCTTTTTAATTTTTCTTTTTTTTATTTCATTTTTTTTGTTTATTTTTTGTTTTCTTCATATTTTTAGTTTTTTCTTTTTTCTTATTAATTTCTTTTTTCTTTTCCTTTTCCTTTTTCCCTTTTTCTTTTTCCCTTTTTCTTTTTCCCTTTTTCCTTTTTCTTTTTTCCTTTTTCTTTTTTCCTTTTTCTTTTTTCTTTTTTCTTTTTTCTTTTTCTTTTTTACTTTTTTCTTTTTTTCCTGTTATTTTTTCTTTTTTCTTTTTTTGATTATCCTCCTTTTCTTTTTCTTTTTTCCTTTTTAATTTCTTTTTTCTTTTTCTTTTTCTTTTTCCTTTTTCTTTTTTCACTTTCTTTTTTCTTTTTCCCTTTTTCCCTTTTTTGTTTTCATTTTTCCTTTTTCCTTTTTCTCTTTTTCGCTCTTTCATATTTTTGCTTTCTTCTTTTTTCTTTTTTCCTTTCTTTTTCTTTTTTCTTTTTTCTTTTTTCTTTTTCTTTTTCATTTTTTTTCTTTATTTTTTGGTTTCTTTATATTTTCACTTTTTTCAAACTCAACCCTGACCCTGACCCTGACCCCATCTTTGACCCTGACCCCGAATCCGACCCCGACCCCCGACCCTGACCCCAACGTCGTCCCCGACCTCGACCACGACTCCAACCCCAAATTCGTACCCGTACCACACCCCGACCATAAACCTGACCCCGACAACGAACCCTGACCCCAACTTTGACCCTGACACTGACCCCATCCCCAAACCCGAGCCCCGCCCTAACCCTGACCCAGACCCCGACCCTAACTTTGACCCCGACCCCGACCCCCACCCCATCCCTATCCCCGACCACAGCCCCAAACCTGACCCCAAGACCGACCCTAATTTCGACCCTGACAACGAACCCCTACCCCGACTTTGACCCTGACCCCTTCCCCAACCCTGACCCCGACCCCAACCCTGACTTTGACTCCGATCCCGACGCCATCCCCATCCCCAAACCTGACCCCAATCCTAACCCTGAGCCCAACCCCAACCCCGACATCGAAATTGATCCCGACCCCGACCCCGACCCAGACCCCGATCCAAACCCTGACACTAACCCTGACCCTGACCCTGACCCTGACACTAACCCTGACCCTGACCCAGACCCAAACCTGACACTAACCCTGACCCTAACCCCTAAACTGACTCCGACACCGACACAGACCCTGACACTGACCCTATCCCCGACCCTAACCCCGACCCTAAACCTGACACAGACCCCAACACTGACTTCGATCCCGACCCCGATCCCGATCCCGATCCCGACCCTGACCCCGACCCTGACCCCAACCACGACCACGACCACGACCCCCGACCCTACCCTGACTTCGTACCCGACACCAACGACGACCCTAACCCCGACCCTAACCCCGACTTCTTTCTTTGTTTTCCTTTTTCCTTTTTCCTTTTTCCTTTTTTCTTTTTCCTTTTTTCCCTTTTTCCCTTTTTCCTTTTTCTTTTTTCCTTTTCTTTTTTCTTCTTTTTCTTTTTCTTATTCCTTTTTTATTTTTTCTATTTTCTTTTTTCCCCCTTTTTTCCTTTTTTGTATTACTTTTCCTTTTTTCTGTTTTTCATTTTCATTTTCTTTTTCCTATTTTCTTTTTTCTTATTAATTTCTTGTTTTTCTTTTTCCCTTTTTCTTTTTCCTTTCTTTTTATTTTTCCTATTATTATTCTTCTTTTTTCTTTTCTCTTTTCCTTTTTTATTTCTATTTTTTATTTTTTATTTCTTTTTCCTTTTTCTTTTTTCTTTTTCTTTTTTCCTTTTTTCCATCCCCGATCCCGACCCCAATTTTCTTTTTTCTTATTAATTTCTTCTTTTTCTTTTTTCCTTTTTTTCTTTTCCTTTTTTCTTTTTCCCTTTTTCGTTTCTTTTTCCTTTTTCCTTTTCCCTTTTCCCTTTTCCCTTTTCTTTTTTCTTTTTTCTTTTTTCTTTTTTCATTTTCTTTTTTCATTTTCTTTTTTCTTTTTTCTTTTTCTTTTTCATTTCATTTTTTTCCTTTATTTTTTGGTTTCTTTATATTTTCACTTTTTTCAACCTCAACCCTAACCCCAAACCTAACCCAGATCCGAAACCGATCCCCGATCCCGACCCCAACTTCGTCCCCGACCCCAACCCCGACTTCGTCCCCGTCCCACATCCCGACCCCAACTTTGACCCTGACCCTGACCCCATCCCCAACCCCGACCCCGGCCCTAACCCTGAGCCAGACCCAGACCCCGACCCCGATTCCGACCCCCGACCCTACCTCGACTTCATACCCGACGCCAACCCCGACCCTAACCCCGACCCTATCCCCGACCGTTTTCTTTGTTTTTTTTTTTCCTTTTTCCTTATTCCTTTTTTATTTTTTCTATTTTCCTTTTTTCCCCTTTTTTCCTTTTTTGTATTACTTTTCCTTTTTTCTGTTTTTCATTTTCTATTTTCCTTTTTTCTTTTTCTTTTTCTTTTTCTTTTCTTTTTCTTTTTTCTTTTTCCCTTTTTCTCTGTTCTGATTTCATTTTTCCTTCTTTCCTTTTTCTCTTTTTCGCTCTTTCATATTTTTCCTTTTTCCTTTTTTCCTTTTTCCTTTATTTTTTTTTCTTTATATTTTCACTTTTTTCTTTTTTTATTATTAATTTCTTCTTTTCTTTTTTTTTCTTTTTTTCTTTTCTTTTTCTTTTTCTTTTTTCTTTTTCTTTTTTTCCTCTATTTTTTGTTTCTTTTTACTTTTTTCCTATTATTATATTTCCTTTTTCTTATTAATTTCTTCTTTTTCTTTTTCTGTTCTTTTTCTTTATTCTTTTTCCCTTTTTCTGTTTTGTTTTCATTTTTCCTTCTTTCCTTTTTCTCTTTTTTGCTCTTTCATATTTTTCCTTTCTTCTTTCTTCTTTTTTCTTTTTTCCTTTTTTTCTTTTTTCTTCTCTTTATATTTTCACTTTTTTGTTTTTTATTATTAATTTCTTCTTTTTCTACTTTTTCTTTTTTCTTTTCTTTTTTCTTTTTTCATATTATATTTCTTTTTTCTTTTTTCTTTTTCTTTTTCCCTTTTTAATTTACCTTTCCTTTTTCCTTTTTTCTTTTCTTTTTCTTTTCCTTTTTTTCTAATTAATTTCTTCTTTTTCTTTTTCTTTTTTCTTTTTCTTTTTTCTTTTTTCATTTTTCCACTTTTTTCAACCTCAACCCTAACTCCGACCCCATCCCCAACCACGACCACGACCACGACCCCCGACCCTACCCCGACTTCATACCCGACGCCAACCACGACCCTAACCCCGACCATAACCCCGACATTTTTCTTTGTTTTCCTTTTTCCTTTTTTCCCTTTTCCCTTTTTTCTTTTTGTTTTTTCCTTTTCTTTTTTCTTTTTCTTTTTCTTTTTCCTTTTTCCTTTTTTCTATTTTCCTTTTTTCCCCTTTATTCCTTTTTTGTATTACTTTTCCTTTTTTCTGTTTTCATTTTCTTTTTCCTATTTTCTTTTTTCTTATTTCTTCTTTTTCTTTTTTCATTTTCCCTTTTTCGTTTCTTTTTCTTTTTTCTATTTTCCTTTTTCTTTTCATTTTCTTTTTTCTTTTTCTTTTTTCATTTTCTTTTTCTTTTTCTTTTTTCTTTTCATTTCCTTTTTTTCTTTCTATTTTTTTTTCTATTTCTTTTTTCCTTTTTCTTTTTCATTTCCTTTTTTTTCTTTATTTTTTGGTTTCTTTATATTTTCACTTTTTTCAACCTCAACCCTAACCCCAAACCTAACCCTGACCCGAACCCGTTCCCCGACCCCGACCCCAACTTCGTCCCCGACCCCAACCCCGACTTCGTCCCCGTCCCACACCTTGACAACAAACCCCGACCCCAACTTTGACCCTGACCCTGACCCCCCATC
>JALGBA010003169.1:0-154851 GCA_023970755.1 Azemiops feae | reverse complement strand
CCTCCCTCCCTTCCCCCTCCCTCCCACTATTGCCCTCCCATTCTCTAATCCATCCTTCCTTCCTTCCTTCCTTCCTTCCTTTCTTTCTTTCTTTCTCCTCTCCCTTCCCTCCCCTCCTCCTCCTACTTCTCCTCGCCCTCTCCTCCTCTTCCTCCTCCTCCTCAAGCAAACACATGCTTGCAAGGATTCCAATAATTCATAGAGAAGAGCCTCTGAATCCTTGGCACCCTGAGGCGGACACAGGACAAGCCAATGCAAGGGCTGTTCTTCAGAGACGTCAAGAATCGGGTCGGGATTTCCAGGCACAGAGGCAAATCCTCCCATCTCTTTTCCCAGAAGGGGCATGCAGGGAGGGTAACCTCCCGGCTCATCCCCTGAAGCGCCGGTCTTCCAATCTACTTCATCAAGATCCGCTAAGCAGCCATCAGAGGTTAAGAGTGCCACGCCATTCGTCACGGCCGAGAGGACGTGGCATGTTCCAGCAATTAGAAAAGAACAACAAGAGACGAAATTAATGGGGTGAAGAAGCACGAAATTAGGCAATTACAGGCACCTTCCCTGATGGGGCTTATTACTGCAACTTGCTTGGCAAGGGGCGGGAAGGGAAAATACCAAACCCACCGCAAGTAAAATGAACGCCAGGATTCAAAAGGCTGTCTGTGAAAAACTGGGTCCTGGGTTTTCAAATTCCCAGGTAATTTCTTTCTTCCGTAGCTACCTCTCCTATGTTTATCAATGGGCTTTTTCTACTGACATGATGGCAGCCTTCCAATATTTGAGGGGGTCAAGCTATTCTCCAAAGCGCCCAAAGGCAGGACAAGAAGTAACGGATGGAAACTGATCAAGGAGAGAAGCAACCTGGAACTAAGGAGGAATTTCCTGACAGTGAGAACAATCAATCAGTGAAACAGGTTTCCTTCAGAAGTTGTGGGTGCTCCATCACTGGATGTTTTTGAGAAGAGACTGGACAGCCATTTGTCTGAAATGGTAAGCAGGGGATTGGACTAAAAGACCTCCAAGGTCCCTTCCAACTATTCTATTCTATTCTATTCTATTCTATTCTATTCTATTCTATTCTATTCTATTCTGTTCTGTTCTGTTCTGTTCTGTTCTGTTCTGCTCTGCTCTGCTCTGCTCTGCTCTGCTCTGCTCTGCTCTATTCTACAATCTTTCCTATTCCATTCCATATTTTCTATTCTATTCTATTCTATTCTATTCTATTCTATTCTATTCTATTCTATTCTATTCTATTCTATTCTATTCTATTCTATTCTATTCTATTCTATTCTATTCTATTCCTATTCCATTCTACTCTACTCTACTCTACTCTACTCTCTACTCTATTCTATTCTACAATCTTTCCTATTCCATTCCATATTTTCTATTCTATTCTATTCTATTCTATTCTATTCTATTCTATTCTATTCTATTCTATTCTATTCTATTCTTAGTGACTGTTTGAAGATATGATGGACCACCACCACCCCAAGGGTACTTACGAACTGGATTCAAAGTTCCAATGGCTACCCCCCCCACACAAAAGTCACATTATGACATTTTGGGTGCTCAGCAACCAGCCCACATTTAGGGCAGTTTGCAGCATCGTTTACTTTCTGTTTATGGCGGAAAAAAACCAAAACCCAATCATTGCAGACAATGGGTTTGCTTAACAACTGCTGAACGACCACTATGTTTGTTTAACAACCGCAGCAAAAAAAAAAAAGTTATAAAGTCAGGTCAGTCATGTGGGTGCCTCGACACACTCCCATCGTGAAATTCTTACTTGTGTGTGTTTTATATGCATATTTCCAATGTCCACAAAACACGTCTGTGTGATTCGAAAACCTACATTCGCGCAACCCAAAAAGTATCACAAGTCGAGAAGTGCAGCCATTCCCTCATTCTTTTTAATGGCATTTCCCCAGCTGTTTAAACTCAGTGTTCAGTCACGCCTAAGTACGCCAGGTTAAAAAAAAAAAAAAGTTAGAAACTCAATTAACACCATGAAAGGTCCACAGAACGTATCTCCACACATCCCTCGTTGCCGTTAACGGCGTGATGAGAGGATGGGAGGGGAGATAAGGCAAGCCAAGAAACAAATCAAGGGACAAATATAGAACTTGGGGATATGAAAAGAAGAATTTTTGGAAGAAACAAAGATCCAAGATCAGCAACTGAATCTTGGAGCAAAGAAGGAAGAAGTTGGAATGACACCTCAAGGCCTCTTCATTCGCTTATGTCAATTTGAATCAGATAATCATATAATTAATTGATCGGTCCCCCGTGGTGACAGACATCTACACTGGAGAGAAAGTCTGGGTGAAAATAATGAGTTTTATCACCGTACCATGTCAACGCATGCACTTCTCTATGTCAGTGAAAAGAGCCATTAGTTGCCGTTATCATGAGAAGTTGGCATGTTTGCACACTCTATTTAGACCTGGCTGGGATTAACAATGGAACTGGATTTGTTAGCTGATGTGATTTAGATGTTGGGGGAGGGATGGGTGACTCTTATAATACCAAAACATCCTTGGCTCCAAGAAATGTATGTTGGTTTAGTAAGAATGAGAGGAGATGTAGTAATAAATATAGTGCCTGCAGATGGATGGATGGATGGATGGACGGGTGGATACGTGTATGCATGCATGCATGTATGCATGCATACATACATACATTCTTTATACATACAGTGGTACCTTGGTACTCAACTGGTTTGAAACACATCAAATTTATTACTCAACACATTTTGAAGCAAAAAATTTTGTCCCGGTACTCATCGTTTCTTTGGTACTCAACACACAAGCTGGAACTTGTCAGTGTTGGCTGCAATGTGACTCACTACATTATTCCTTATGGGGAAAAAATGTTTCATACTCATTGTTTTTGGTACTCATCATGCCCCCCCCACCAGAATCAATGAAGTTGAGTACTGAGGTACCACTGTAGATAGATAGATAAATAGATAGATAGATAGATAGATAGATAGATAGATAGATAGATAGATAGATAGATAGATAGATAGATAGATAGATAGATAGATAGATAGATAGATAGATAGATAGATAGATGATAGAATAGATAGATGATAGATATAGATAGATAGAGATAGATAGATCGATAGATCGATTGATCGATAGATCGATAGATCGATAGATCGATAGATAGATAGATAGATAGATAGCTAGATAGATATAGAAGATAGATAGATAGAGATAGATAGATAGATAGATAGATAGATAGATAGATAGATAGATAGATTGACGATGAGAATGAGATAGAAGATAGGATATAGATAGAGAGATAGATAGATGCAGGCAGGCAGGCAGGCAGGCAGGCAGACAGACAGACAGACAGATAGAGACAGACAGATAGATAGCTAGAAGGATAGATAGATAGATAGATAGATAGATAGATAATAGATAGATAGATAGATAGATCAGAGGGAGAGAATGGGACAGAGGGATGATATAGACCGAAATAGATAGATAGATAGATAGATAGATAGATAGATAGATAGATAGATAGATAGATAGATAGATAGATAGATAGATAGATAGATAGATAGATAGATAGATAGATAGATAGATAGATATAAACAGAAGAGACAGAGAGATGGATGGATGGATGGATGGATGGATGGATGGATGGATGGATGGATGGATGGATGGATGGATGGATGGATGGTCAAATTGGAGCTATTCATTTTGGAACTAATATTGGCTCTTTCCTAACACTTCCATTCCTGTGAGGTCCTTGATGCTCTCTGAGCTTGGTTGTTTTCTTGTAGACATTTCATTACCCAACTAGGGAACATCATCAATGCTAATGTTGCTAATGTTAATGATGATAATAGCGCTCCCTGCTAATTATATTTAAAAGCAGGGGAGAAGGCTGGTTCTCCATGAAGGTTCTAGAGATAGGGATATGCATCATTCAGTGGTTGGTTAAGTAAACTATTGATTTGTAAGACTGTTTCATCCTTTGATAACCATCTGACTAAATCATTCCTGGGATCTTTCCAGTTTCAAGAAGCAGCCTTACCTTGAGGACATCTTCATCAGCTGATCTGCATTCAGCAGAGCTGGAGATGTCTCTGATGGATCCATCTTCTTCAACAGCAACCACTTTCACAGGGATAGACACTGGCTTGCCCGTCAGAATGGCTGTGTTGAGGATCTCTGTATCCTATTCAGGGATACAACAAAGAAGAAAACACAGGTCCATAAAGTAGGTGCCATCAGAAGAGTAAGGTGAAGTAGGGACATAGTTAAGGCCCCTCCATCCCATCTTCATCCTCACAATAATCTTGTAGAACACCTGCTGTTCATAATGAAGGTCAGATTCCACCTCAATATCTTCTGGTTGAAATCATAAAGACCTGGAGAAGATTCCAGCAAGACCTTTGCTAAATTCAGCAGGGCCCTCAATAAACTAGGATTCTCAACAACACCAGAAAGTTGTCTACGATAAAAAAGAGTGGTGGGATATTTAAAAAAAAACTGTTATGCCACCATCAATATGTTGTGCCAGAAACAGGAACTAGATGTTCAAAGAAACTTCCCCCAACTCGGCATCCTTCAACTGAGCTGGACTATAATCCTTTTACATCTCTTCTCATGTAGACATGGTCTTTCCCCTTCCATATTTCCACCACCATCCATGGACAATAACGTTAGTTCAGGTCATCCCAAAGATGCTTTTTCAGGAGGCAACTGGACTTTCTTGTTTTTCTTTGAAGACGTTTCACTTCTCATCCCAGAAGCTTCTTCAGCTCTGACTGGGTGGTGGGGAATGGTCTGGTCTGACTGACTGGTCAGAGCTGAAGAAGCTTCTTGGATGAGAAGCGAAACGTCTTCAAAGAAAAGCAACAAAGTCCAGTTGCCTTGCGAAAGAGCATCCTTGGGACAACCATGACCTGGATGGCTGAGAATCTCCGTAGACACTTACAGATCATTCAAGTCCCACCTCAGTAGGATTCGGTGATACACGGGGCAGTTTCTACAGGTCATCTATAAACCTAACTCTTGTGGTTCTTTGGGACCAGATTATCTTTCAGCCTCGGACTGCTGAAACGACAGATTACCCAAATCGCTTGCCTCTTATCTCTCTTATTCTTGGATTCCTAAATTCCCCCATTGCAGAAGTTTATAGCCAAACCCTTCCCTTCTCTGCAGAAACTGCAATCCAGCGAGCAAATCCCTCGTTCGGTTTTGTCAAATCACTGTGGTACCAACAGCGCCCCTGATACCAATTGCTAATTTAAAAAAATACATATATTTTCTGCTCCATCGACAAATGCCACTTGGAGACGTTCTTGGGGCCGGCAAGTCATAGACAGATCGTTTCCTCAGCAAGTTCTGAGAAAGCCATCGAAGCTTTTTCCTTGACACATTCTCAGATGCAGCCCCCTAATGAGTCCATTAACGGGGAATTCATTGACACATCACCATGGATGCCATGTGATGAATTACGCCAGCTCCCCACTCTCACCAGGACGTAGGCAGAGGAAGAGAGGTGCAAAATGAAGGACAAGAATCCTTGAAGTAGGGCCTTTGCTCCAGGAAAGCAATATTTGCAATTAAGACATGGGATCTGGACTTCACGGTGAGTGGTGATTCTTCTGCAACTCGCTACAGCCATAGACGTGGTTGCAAAAAAAAAAGGAGAAACACTATTTCAAGTGCCATCTGCCACTGGAATGGGTGGATCGACCCATCCAGGCTATTAAAGTTGGAAAAGACGCAGAAGCAGTTTATAGGAGCGCATTGATGCACGTGCCAAGCCGGCCTCCGTTGCGGCGTGTGTTGCCGCAACAAACAAGGTCCTTGACATGCATCGCTCCCCCGAATAAACGTCTGGACAAAACATTTGCAACAGATGCATCCAGAAAGAATCCGGCATTTGGAGGACGAGGCCTGCAAATAAAGACAGATTGCCCCCAAAAGTGGCAATCTTTCTGCATGTGAGCGTGTAACTTATCTGTGTATGCGTGTGTATATATCAGTGCAAGTGTGCGCATGGGTGTAGATATGTGCATCTATGTGTGTGGGTATGTATAAGTATGCATGTGGACATGCGGATGTATAGACATATACACACAGTATATATACTAGATATGGCTGTGAGAGTTGGACCATAAGGAAGACTCTTGAGCATCCCTTGGACTGTGAGGAGATCCAATCGGTCAACCCTAAGGAAATCAACCCTGACCATCTGTGATGACCCAGGGCACAGCACAGAGGCAATGCAGTCAGCTGGCAATTCAAACCGCCCTTTAATTGCTCCAAATTTTCCCCAAATGCTCCCATGTTTCTGGCAAGCCTCCAAACAAAGGAAGACACACACACCTCTGGCTGCAAGTAGCTTCACATACAGTCTGATTAGGAGAGGAATTTACTCAAGGCCATGGAGATAAGAAAGAACGACACATACATCATAAACCTAACGAGTCTGTGTGAATACACGCTTGCCTGCGCAGTTTCAAAAGGGAAGCCAAAATACAGTCTGAGATCTATGAACATCCAAGCAACGTTGTCAGCCAGTCCAATGGTCAGAGTTTCCGGGTTTCCAAGCAGAAGTCAAAGAACAAGAGATCAGCAACAACACACACAAAACTCCAAGGAATCAGCGTTTGTTCCCGACAAAAGCCTCTCCCCACAGCGTCTCCTTAAATCTCAGTCTCCAGGTGTGCCTTGTGGAGAGGGGCGGGACGCTCTCCTCCCGAGTAGTTGAGCCTGCCTACGTTGTTCCCTCCTTCTCTCCACTCTCCATGTGCTCTAGGATCAGGAGGGGGTGGCCCTTGCTCATCGCCTGAACTCTGCATCTCTCTCCTGCTCCTCCTGTCCCACTCCTGAAGGGCCCTGGCCTGCCTTGGCCTGCTCTTTCCCACATTCCTCTGAAGCCACAGACACCTCTCCCTCCACCTCCATAGGGTCCTGTTCCAGCTCATTTTCCTCCACAGATTCCTCCGACGGGGGCATTTCCTCCGACGGGGGCATGACACCTTCCTTTGGAAGGACAGATACTGAGGGTCAAATACTTTGGCCACCAAATCAGAAGAGAGTTGGGAAAGAAGGAAGGCAGAAGAAGAAGGGGACGGCAGAGGAGGAGATGGCTAGATAGTGTCATCGACACAAGGAACATGAATTTGGGCAAACTCCGGGAGACAGTGGAGGATGGGGGGACCCAGCGTGCTGTGGTCCATGTATGTAGCCTATTCGGAATTGGGCCGTGCGAGGGGCTGGCCAGAGGGTGTGCGTGTGCAGGCAGCTCAAATTGCGCGAGCGGCAGGCTGGCAGACAATCGCGGGGTATGTGCCAGCCCTCCGCTCACTCAAGTCGAGCTGCACGCGTGCATGCTGGCCTGCCATCACGCAAGGACTGCGTGTGCACGTCTGCACTGGCCCAGTTCCCTCCACCCGCCAGCCGGGTCGCCGAGCCACAAAAAGTGGGGAACGCTGGTCTATGGGGTCGTGGGAGTCAGACATGACTTAGTGACTGAACAACAACATATACCAGATGTAGTCTTGTTTTTTTAAAAAAAAACTAATCCAAGAAATGTATATTAAAATGATTGGGGACAGGGGAGGGGAGAAATGGATGGAAAGAAAAAAGTCCTGGAAGGGAGGAAAAACTTCCATTTTCCCAGTCTAAAGAGCAATAACTCATAAGTAAAGCAGCTGCTTCGTTTACTGTAGACCATATGTATTTAATTGACATTCTACATATTCTAAATTTCAAACTTGACCACTTTAAGATATGTGGACTTCAAGTCCCAGAATTGCCGAACCAGCGAGGGTGGACTTCCAGAATCCCCCAGCCAATATGCCTTGTTTTGTTGGGTTGCCACTCTAGGAACATCTCTGTAGAAGACATTCAGGGAGATGCTTCTTTAAAAAGTCAGATTCTCTGTAGCTCCAGTGCTGTCCTGCTTAGGATGTTCACATGACATGTTAAGCTTCCTGTTGACCCAGCTAGGCACTTCATCTGAACACAGAGGCCACACAGGAGCTTTACATCTTAGCTAGCATACAATGTCCACTCTGAAGGATTAGGGAAGAGTTGACAAGATGCTGGACACATGAATAGCTTCCTCCGTTGACCCTATCCCGAATTCTGCTACTCTGATCAACGGGACCGCATTCACTTCACCAGCACTGAAATCCACATTTTGAGTTCCTTTCACACGGGACGCCTTGCAATCTGCACATCCTCTCCCCCCCCCTTATGCAGAAATGTGTGGTTTAGCATTTGATTTTCCAAAGGATTGAAACATCTGACTCCAGGCGGTGGATAAATAGGGATGATCTTTGAAAGAAGAAAAGTGCAAGGAAGGGAAACTAGGCATTCTTCACTCCGCATCTCGGAGGATACGAACCAGATGCTTAGTGCCTCTTTCCCTCTCCTCCGCCCCCTTCCCCCCCCCCATGACTGCATTATGTTCATCAGGACATTGGGAGTTTATCCCTTCCCAGCTGACATCTGGTGCCGAGAGGACAGGGTTTTTCTTTAAAAAACAAAAGATGAAGAATGCGAGAGAGGAAATGCACCACCATCAGTGGGATTGTTGCTGCCCGTTTTAATAGTAGTGGTAGCACAATCAGACGTTCGATCTGCATTTCTGCAAAATATTAATATGTTTCATTATCCAGGCATCCAAAAAGCACCATTTTTACTCTCAAAGCAGGTTGGTCTTCCTTCCTTCCTTCCTTCCTTCCTTCCTTCCTTCCTTCCTTCCTTCCTTCCTTCCTTCCCTCACTCCCTCCTTCCCTCTCTTTTCCTTTTCCTTTTCTTCTCCTTCCTTCCTTCCTTCTTTCCTCCCTCTCTCCTTCTGTCTCTTTTCCCCTTCACCTTCCTTTCTTCCTCCCTTCCTCCCTTCCTTCCTTCTTTTCTTCTTTTCTTCCTTCTTTTCTTCCTTCCTTCCTTCCTTCCCCCTCCCTCCCTCCCCCTCATTCCTTCCTCTCTCCTTCCTTTTCCTTCCTTCCTTCCTTCCTTCCTCCTTTTCCTTCCTTCCTTCCTCCTTCCCACTCTCTCTCTCTCTCACACACACACACACACAAGCACCATGCGGAGATAACTAGTAAAAATGGAAAGATTCTGTATTTCTGCATTTGGCTCCACATGAAAATGGAAAATGGAAAATCAGCTGCTGACCAAGAACGTACAAATCTGCCACGTAGGAGCACAAAGGGTATCACCATTAAGTTGTGGCTTTTGATGGGTGGGGTGTCTTTACATGCATGCTTGTACCACCTTTCCCGCACATTTTCTCAGCTCGAATTCCCTCCCTTGCTAATGCAGCAACTAAGAACTTCCTGCCTGATTGGTAGGAAACAGGCCGGGTTAAGTGTCCTAAGATTTATTTCATTGTCCGGCTGTCTCTCTGTCTCTCTGTCTCTCTGTCTCTCTCTCTCTCTCTCTCTCTCTCTCTCTCGTCTATCTATCTGAAGTCTCACAGCACATTTGAGGAACAAGAGAAGAGGAGCAAATGACAGAAAGCCAAGATACTACTAAAAAGTCCTCTCTTTTTTTGTCAGAAGAATAATTGCTGGGATTAGTTTACCAGGTCTGAATTATTTCACCCGGCGCTCAACAAAGTTATTTCCAGGGGCCCATTTGGTGACAAATTCTTCAGGAGTTCTTTAAGCAGGTGCCTTCTGACAGGTAGTCAATAGAGAGCTTCTGGCTAAACACCAGTGTTCCACCAACGAGGTCAACACCAGAGGCCAAAGAGCATAGCTGGTGAGGTTGCAAAGGTCAGGAGCCATCAAACCAACAGATGAATCTGAAGTCTCCCACCTCCCTTGGGGTCTCTTTGTCCAGAAAGGGAAACTCACATCTCAAAAGACCAGTCTTGTTCCCTCCCTCCCTCCCTCCCTTATAAAAAAGTCCTCTTCAGAGACGGTGGCACCTCTCTCAACTGGTCTTCATTAGCCAGAGAATACAGCTTAGGCCCGTTGCAGAGTAGGGACTGTCTCCGTAGCTCTCCACTGTTCCTCATTAGGGAAAACAGTCCTCCATTGTCCAGCTTGAAGACATCTTTGTTTTTTAAATTCTGCAGGACTGGGAAATTAGAAATAGGATACGCACCGGTGCAGCCCTGTGACTATATCCTCTATTTTAAATGAAGTTCACAGGAGAACTTCTACCTATGTTACAAGACTCTCTCCAGAGAGAGGTTGTTCCCCTGGGAACAACCAGATAAGGTTTGATTGGTCTTGAGGAAGGTCAGGCTTATGCCCCCTGAGCCTGTGCAAGGACTCCAAGCTAGGTCCCCGTTTGACCCCCTCCTTCCAGCCTGGCTGGCAGTTTCCCAACAGGATTCAAGAAAGGTAAGGAAAGGGAGATGCTTGTTAGAACGCTTTCTCGAAATGCAGAGGTTTCTCTAAAGCTTACGGGGTTAAGACGGGGGAACATCCAGAAAAGAGGATACCGTTGAACAGAGACAAGCTTGGCTAGGATTCAAACCAGTTAGGAAGACCGATAATCTGAACAGCAGAGCTTTGAACAGCCTGCGAGTCAGTCTTTGAGATCCTGGAATCAAGTATCATGTCATCTCAGTAGGCTGACAGATTGTTTTTTTTTTTACAAACAAACAAACACAGCCTTGATCTGCACATCTAGGAGAGAAAAAAGAGAGGGAGGGAGGGAGAGGAGAGAAAAGGGGGGGTGGAAAGCCTGTAGTGGAATTAGAAATGAATGCAAAGACTTTACAAAACAAGTCAAGTTAAAATATTCTTTTTGGTGTCTTGATCTGGGCAAGATTCAGTTGGGCATTTCAGAGGCCTGCAACGGATCCCTCTGTCCCAAGGTAAAGTTTTACTCAAAGCATTTAGAGACCTACAAGGCAGGTAGTCCTCAAATTACAACATATTGTTGAAGCCATACCCTTGCTTGGCTGCATTCTGCCTATCCTGGCCTATCTCCTAACCCAGTTACAACTAGCCGTAAGACTCCTCTAAGGGTCGTTTTCCGCCCACATAAAATGCTAACGTCGCAAGCCAAAACGCAGATATCATGGAAAGACAAAAATTGAGGAACTGGGCACGTAAGAACATCCCTGCTCTTTGCAAATGATAGATGGAGGGGAAAATGTAAAAAAATAAAAATGAAAATGAACCGCAGGGATTTTTAATAGAATATATTTGAAACCGAAGTGGACTGGAGATGAAATTCATACATTCAAACTTTGCAGAAGACACGTCCCGTAGGGAAGTTAGAAATCACAGTGATGTTGTTCCAACATGGTATTTTCCCATTAAAAAGCACACTTTGAACATGATTTTTTCTCCCGTCAGAAGGGAGCAGACCCGCTCTGTCCTGCCTTAATAATGACCTCAGTGCTTATTCCTCATTCTTCCTCTGGATTAGTGCTTCGGCAGACTCTTCTTAATTGCCACTGTAACCTGCTAATGATATTGCTTTGTTGTCGGAAGGCACCTACTTCGGATTCAGCCTTGGCTCCATTAAAATTTAATACAACATCAGGTCACAACAGAACTAGGAAGCCAATGACAGCTGCTTAATTAAAACCTAAAGCTGATTAGACCACCAAGAGGAAAAATCCAGAGGAAAAATTGGAAACTACAGACAGTCACAGCAGGGAATAATGGCTTTATTTAAGCCTTTATGGGCACCTGAAGACGAACTGACTGTCAGATGGCTGCTGTGGTCAATTGGGGCCAGGAGGTTCCCCCCTAAAAGCTTGCTCAAAATGCAATTCAAATGTTGATTGCTTCTCTTTCTCCTCCATTCACACAATGGACGGATCAGCCAAGAGTGGGGATTACCCACAGTATCTAAACAGGACATTAATGAAGCCACTCTATTAAATCAGTAAGTGTGGCACCAGGCCCAAATAATTAGGGCTTCTCGAGTGCTACTGAATAAGGAGGATTCTGTAGGAACCATACCGGCAACCAGGTGGAGACTAGTGACTTTGCACAAAGTTGGCCAGATGGACTACAACGTAATCCACAGCAACCAGGATTAGCCTTTGGGTCTATAACTTAGTCGTAAATCAAATGCCGTACATGCAGAAGGACTAAGGGACAAGTCCTGATACCTTCCCCCCCAAAAAAATATTTCATCTGAAACACTAGGAAGTCTCTGCCATTTGGTGGCTGAGTTTGACCCACAAGCTAGGCTAAACAGCTTGTGATTTGGGGGAATGAACACCCTTAAAAGCAATTGAATGAATTCCATATACTATTGTTCAAATTATCGTAGGTTAGTGTGCTGTGAGGACACAGATATCATAGTTAAAGCCAAGAAATTGGGATCATGGTTCGACTTGGTGTTAGGCAGCTTTGGAGATTTGTCTAGTTTGGGCACCCAGAATCTCTCGTCCAAGAATAGCACAAAAAAAGAAAAATACAGGTAGGAGAAAGGAGAAAGACACTATGGGATGCAAAGAGGAGGATGTCCATGTAGACTTCACGCCGTTCTCATTTTTGACCCATTTTCATTTCTTCAAAAGACAGTTTCCAGGAAATCACAGGGCCTCAAGTATAAAGACCGTTTGTCAACAACTGTGAATTTTCCCCATCAGTTGACACTACTTCTGAGAGTGACCTGTCCTACTCCAGGAGACCAGGGAAGACCTTCAAAGCACAGATGGAAAACTAGTGGCCTTCTGGGTGTCGTGGAGCTATAAATCTATCATCCTGAAGGGTACCACCTGAGGCTAGTTAGAGTCAGCAACATCTGCTGAGTCACAGGTTTTTTATGTTTTTATGTTTTTTACAGCATAGGAAGCTGGAATCCGAAAAGAAAAACCAGGCTTTAGAAGCAGAAGCGTGCCCACAGAAGAGGATATTTTTGGTTCAGGGTTCAACCATGGAGTTCTTTGTGATCTCTGAGCTTGGTGGTTTGCTTGCAGATGTTTCATTACCCAACTAGGGAACATCATCAGTGCTAGAAGGGAATGTGGTTTGGGGGAGAGGAGGAGGAGGAGGAAGAGGAGGAAGAGGAAGGAAGAGGAGGAAGAGGATGAGGAGAGGAGGAGGAGGACTGTGCATCTTGGTGATCTCTGAGCTTGGAGTTGTTCTTGCATGATTTTCATTACCCCACTATGAACCTCGAGCCCGCAGTGCTAGAAGGGATGTGGTTTGGGAGGGGAGGAGGAGGAGGAGGAGGAGGCGAGAAGAGAGAGGAGAGGAAGAGGAGAGTAAGAGGAAGAGGAAGAGGAAGAGGAGAGGAATATGAAGAGATGAGACTTGTGGCATCTTGGTGATCTCTGACGTGGAGGTTTTCTAGATGTTTCATTACCCAACTATGGAACATCATCATGCTAGAAGGGAATGTGGTTTGGGAAGGAGGAGGAGGAGGAGGAGAGGAGAGAAGGAGGAAGAGGAAGAGGAAGAGGAAGAGGAGGAGGAGGACTGTGGCATCCTTGGTGATCTCTGAGCTTGGAGGTTTTCTTGCAGATGTTTCATTACCCAACTAGGGAACATCATCAGTGCTAGAAGGGAATGTGGTTTGGGAGGAGGAGGAGGAGGAGGAGAAGGAGGAAGAGGAAGAGGAAGAGGAAGAGGAGAGGAGGAGGAGGACTGTGGCATCCTTGGTGATCTCTGAGTTTGGTGGTTTTCTTGCAGATGTTTCATTACCCAACTAGGGAACATCATCAGTGCTAGAAGGGAATGTGGTTTGGGAGAGAGGAGGGAGGAGAGGAGGAGGAGGCGAGGAGGAGAAGGAGAAGCGGACGAGGAAGCGGAAGAGGAGGGGAGGAGGACTGTGGCATCCTTGGGACTCTTGGCTTGGTGGTTTTCTTGCAATGTTTCATTACCCAACTAGGAAATCATCATTGGCTAGAAGGGAATGTGGTTTGGGGGGAGGGGACGAGAGGAGGACGATGACGCGGGAGGAGACTGTGGCATCCCCTGTGATTTTTGAGCTTGGAGGTTTTCTTGCAGATGTTTCATTACCCAACTAGAGAACATCGTCAATGCTTAGAACATTTGCAAAAAAACAAGCTCAGGGAGCACCAAGGACCCCACAAGCAGACCTGTATTTATGGGCAATCCCTACTTTTGATCAAGATTGTGAGTCTGGATGTCAGCAGATAGATCCCACCGCCACGTCTTCCTTGAATGTTCATGATGCAAGTTGGTTGCCTCCGTTGATATCTGGAACCTAGACTTGAAACGGAGAATTGCCTTGTTCCGGTACTATCATTATAGGACCCTACCTTTGTAGGCACAGCACACCTTTCGTGCCAACAACACTACCATACTACAAAGACATCTCCTGACTGTACACTTGAAGAAGTTACTAAAATCGAGCAGTGGTCTCATGAAACCAGCGGGATACTTTTGCCAATCAAGAAAGAAGGCAAGAGACTTCTGTATTCAGCTGGCAAATTGGGGGGGGGGGGTTTACTTGAAATTGCTGACTTTGGTGAAGAAGGGACCTAATTGATCTGGATTATTTATGTCTATCCCTTGGAGAAAAATAGAATTCTTTGACAACTGCGACATCGACCTATTTCTGTTGTGATGGGCCTTTCTTCTGTAAGGTGTGTGTCTAACAAAATGCAAATACGCTGTTTCGTCAACTCCCCGTTCAGACTTTCGTGAGACAACTTCTCAAAATGCAAATGATAGAGGAAACTATCTGTGTGCTTGTATAGGGTGTGTGTGTGTGTGTGTGTGTGTGTGTGTGCTCAACTCCCTTCTTTTACTCAATTATTCCCTGCCCTCTGCTCCCCACTCCTGCACCCCTCACAATCAAAGAGCAAAGCAACGTACATCTGTTAAGCAAGCTTAATATCTAAATTAGATGCTTTGCTAAAATGATTATAAGCCACCGTAATTTCTCCTTAGCGTACTTTCTCCTCTGGGCTGAATGGCGTTTTCGGGATTCAAATACATATTAATGAACGGCAATTTTGAGCAAAAACTAAAAAAAACAAACACCTATGTTTAGTTTTCTGCCACTCTGGCCATTGTGAGTCAGATGTAGTGTGTGTACACATTTTAACTTGCCGCTTTGGCCTCTGTGTTTAGACAATTTGCTTTTCCGGGCTGCCAAGATGCAGTTTAAAGGTTGCCATGCTCATTGCCAATAATTGGGGGATTTATAAATGAGATTATGCATTCACAAAATGAAAAGAAACTTTTTTTTTTCCCCATCAGTAGTATGAAAACAGGGGGGAATATTTGGTTGAATTTGCAAGGCATTAATTCTGGATGCAGCCTACAGAGGCGACAGGGAAGCCAAGTTTGAGTACTAACCAACAGGCTTGGTAGCTTAACTGCATGGCAGCATCTGTTTGACTGTAGCCAATCTTGGTTAGTACTTGAATGGAAGACCACTCAAAAAATCCTAGGTGTGCGGGATAAACTAGGAACTCAAATAAATCTGCCACTGGAAGAGAATTAGAAAACACCATCAAGAAAACTAGAGATGCATTCATGAAGTCATCAGGGGTTGACGTAAGAATTAAGGACAAGCCACTGTTTTATTCATCTTTGCTTGGAGAAGATTGCACATTCAAGATCACTGAGACCTGTTGACACAACGACATGCTGGAGGGAAGGGGGTCAAAGTCCACTCCTTCTGGAAGCCCAACGTACCAAAAAAAAAAAAAACCACTGCAAACTAGAAACAAAAATTAAGCAAGAAAATGGTAAGAGAACACCTATCTGACCTTGACGAATATAAACCACCAGGACCCGACAGGCTACATCCCAGAATTCTGAAGGACCTGGCAGATGTTATCTCAGAACCGTTGCACCAAATCTTTCAAAAATCCTGGAGCACCGGGGAAATATCAGAGGATTGGAAAAGGGCTGATGTGGTCCCCATCTTCAAGAAAGGGGGAAAAAACGGACCCAGGAAACTACAAACCAATCAGTTTAACATCAATACCTGGGAAGATCCTAGAAAAGATAAAAAAACCAGATCTGCGAACAACTAGAAGCAAACAAAGTCATAACTAGTAGCCAGCACGGGTTTGTTAAAAATAGATCAAGCCAAAGCATTCTTATTTCATTCTTCGATAAAGTAACTAAACTAGTAGACCAGCGAAATGCTGTGGACGTAGTATACTTAGACTGCAGTAAGGTATTTGATAAAGTAGA
This sequence comes from Azemiops feae, assembly GCA_023970755.1. Taxonomy (NCBI): domain Eukaryota; kingdom Metazoa; phylum Chordata; class Lepidosauria; order Squamata; family Viperidae; genus Azemiops; species Azemiops feae. Next base: position 138,767 of record JALGBA010003169.1, on the reverse strand, counting down.
CCACAACCTACTCCTTGGTAAGCTAGAAAAAGGTGGAATAGACAACATCACCACCAGATGGATCTGTAGCTGGCTGGCAAACTGTACTCAAAGAGTAGTCCTCAATGGCACTACATCCACATGGAGAGAAGTAAGCAATGGGTACCACAAGGTTCCGTCTTAGGCCCAGGACTCTTCAATATCTTCATCAATGACTTAGATGAGGGAATTGAAGGGGAACTCATCAAATTTGCAGATGACACCAAACTGACAGGAGTAGCCAACACCCCAGAAGACAAACTCAGGATCCAAAAAGATCTTGACAAACTTGAACAATGGGCCCTATCCAACAAAATGAGTTTCAATGTGGAGAAAAGCAAAATCTTACATTTAGGCAGGAAAAACCAAAGATACACATACAGATTGAGCGAGACCTGGCTCAAAAACAGCAACTGTGAGAGGGACCTTGGAGTCCTAGTGGACGATCACTTAACCATGAGCCAGCAATGTGCAGCAGCAACAAAAAAAGCTAATACAATCCTGGGTTGTATAAACAGAGGCATAGAATCAAGATCACGCGAAGTATTAGTACCGCTTTACAAAACCTAGTAAGGCCACACCTGGAATACTGCAGCCAATTTTGGTCACCATATCACAAAAAAGATGTTGAGAGTTTTGAAAAAATTCAGAGAAGAGCAACTAAGATGAACAAAGGCCTGGAGAACATATGAAGAATGGCTGCAGGACTTGAGTTTGGCTAGTCGAAAGAAAAGAAGAAATAGGGGAGACATGATAGCAGCGTTCCAGTATCTGAGGGGCTGCCACAAGGTTGAGGGGGCCAGGTTGTTCACCAAAGCACCAGAGGGAAGGGCGAGAAATAATGGTTGGAAACTGATCAAGGAGAGAAGCAACCTGGAATTAAGGAGAAACTTCCTGACAGTGAGGACAATCAACCAGTGGAACAACTTACCCCCAGAAATCGTGGGCACTCCATCACTGGAAGTTTTAAAAAGAGACTGGACAATCACCTGTCTGAGATGGTATAGGTTCTCCTGCTTGAGCAGGGGGCTGGATTAGAAGACCACCAAGGACCCTTCCAGCTCCTATTCTATTCTATTCTATTCTATTCTATTCTATTCTATTCTATTCTATTCTATTCTATTCTATTCTATTCTATTCTATTCTATTCTATTCTATTCCTATCACCTTTATGGAGCAAGGTTGCCCACCTGTATTATCTCTTTGCAGACGTTATCTGCAGCTTAGGTTAATTGCTAGTATTCTGCGGCGCAATCAATTCCATTAGGCAAACGGTGACTTCCACCTGAAATAATGCTGTAATCTCCCATTTGTAAGATCTATCTGTGTGAAAGGAGCCTAAGGGAATATAATTGACCTGTCTGTCTCTCTCTCTGGTTCCCTCCGCATGTGATTTAATATTAATTTTTCTCTTGCAAGAGAAATCCTCCCCATCAGTTGTGCCCCGGAAGGGTCCCAACGGGAAGGCAAGCGGGGAAAATGTGATGCCCTGAAGGCCTGGCTTTTCCTTGTGAAATGATGACCTGCAGTATTTTGATGGTCCAATCTGTTGAAACGGATCACTCTCCATAATGAGGCACCATTTGGACAAGCGAACAAGCCAGGAAACCAGCAGGGAAGAAAGCACAGGAAGTTTGAGGTGGACCATCTGATCGCTTTTCCATTTGTCTTCTATTTTTTTTTTTTCCCTTAGAGTGAAAACGGTTGTAGTGTGTAAAAATGAAACAGGCAAATCTTTCAATGGCCAGGTTCTCCCTTTACGCAGCTCCTTGAAACATCAGCTGCGAAAACTTGGGATTATTTCTTTATTCAATGTATACACCTCCTGACTCCCAGGGACTCTGGGCACTTTACAAGGGTTCAGAAAAACAGGAAAACAACTGTAAAAGAAAAAAAAAGAGCAAAGGTGGCAAAGATAACGATCCCAGAGGACAAGAAAGATGAAAAGAAGACTTTAATCATGCTTGCCAAAGGCAGGGAGGGAGAGAAGGAAGGAAGGAAGGAAGGAAGGAAGGAAGGAAGGAAGGAAGGAAGGAAGGAAGGAAGGAAGTGAAGGGTGAGAAAGAGAGAAGGAAGGAAGAAAAGAGGGAGGGAAGGAAGGAAGGAAGGAAGGAAGTGAAGGGTGAGAAAGAGAGAAGGAAGGAAGAAAAGAGGGAGGGAAGAAAGGAAGGGAAAGAAGGGAGGAAGGAAGGAAGGAAGGAAGGAAGGAAAGAAGGAAATTAGTGAAGGGTGAGGAAGAGAGAAGGAAACAAAGAAAGAGAGAGAGAAGGAAGGAAGGAAAGAGAGGGAGGGAAGGAAGGGGAGGGAAAGAAGGAAAGAAAGAAGGGCGGAAGGGAGGAAAGAAAAAAAATTAGTGAAGGGTGAGAAAGAGAGAAGGAAACAAGGAGAGAGAAGGAAGGAAGGAAGGAAGGAAGGGAGAGAGAGAGAGAAAGAAAGAAAGAAAGAAAGAAAGAAAGAAAGAAAGAAAGAAAGAAAGAAAGAAAGAAAGAAAGAAAGAAAGAAAGAAAGAAAGAAAGAAAGAAAGAAAGAAAGAAAGAAAGAAAGAAAGAAAGGAAGGAAGGAAGGAAGGAAGGAAGGAAGGGGAGGGAGGGAGGGAGGGAGGGAGAGAGAAAGAAAGAAAGGAAGGAAGGAAGGAAGGAAGGAAGGAAGGAAGGAAGGAAGGAAGGAAGGAAGGAAGGAAGGAAGGAAGGAATTGGGAGCAAGATTCTGCTCTGTCATAATTGCAAGGTGAAGCAAAGCCAGCTCCTTGCTGGCCTCTCTGGATAAGCCAGCGGGGAGCTTTGCTGAGATACCTACTTGATCTCTCAGGCTGGCAGAGGCTGTTCTCAGGCCTTCCTTCGGCCCTCTCCCTCTAATGCTAAACTAATCCAAAGTGAGATGATGATAATGATAGTTTGCTATTGATAGGTATCTTGTTCTTCAGGAGACAGATTCCCTAAGTGTTTTTTTCCAAAGCAGCATTAAAAGGAAAACATTCAGCCGGTCACCCAAATGCCGACAGCCCTGAAATAAGAAAGGAGATGGCCTGATGGAGAAATCAGGGGGGTTAAATCCCCTTCCTTTTTCATCCCCTCCCCCCCCTCCCGCTTCCAGCCTCCTATGACAAAATATTAATGTCAAAGCCGGCTAATACGGAGGCAGGAAATCCTTCAAAAGCTGCTGTTGTTGCTTCTGCCCCAACCGGCTTTTCTTTATTTCTGGCTGAATGCTTCTCTTACTTTTTTTCCGTTTTCTGGAGGCAGTTTTATCAGAATCCTTAAATATATATATATATATATATATATATATATATATATAATAATGATTAGGAGGTCTCCAAAGCCATTGCCGTTCCCGCCAGCAACGTCCGGAGGGAAAGTGCCAATGAAATCAAAAGAACGCAGACGGTGCAAATTGGACTTTGCAAGACTAGAGCGACTTTTCTCCCAGGGCAGATTCCGGATTGCGTTATCCGCCCCCGGAAAGGACACGTGTAAACACCATCGGCCCACTTCTCAATCCCAGCCATGCTTTTCCTTCCTCTTTCACAGTCTTGCTTTGCATGGAGATTCTTTTTTCTCTTCTTTGCTTTCACTGTAAATCTTCCGCCTGTTTGTTCAGGCCTATTTGTATGTTGGATTCCTTCCTTCCTTCCTTCCTTCCTTTCTCCCTCCTTGCTTCCTTCCTTCCTTCCTTCCTTTCATCCTTCCTTTCTCCCTCCTTGCTTCCTTGCTTCCTTCCTTCCTTCCTTTCTCCCTCCTTGTTTCCTTCCTCCTACTCTCCCTCCCTCCTTCCTTCCTCCCTCCCTCCTTCCTTTCTCCCTTCCCTTCCTCTTTTCTTTTCCTTCTTCCCTTCCTTCTCTTTCTTTGTCTCCTTCCTTCTTTTCCTTTACTTCCTTCCTTCCTTCTCTCTCTCTCTCTCTCTCTCTCTTTCCTTCCCTCCCTCTTTTATGAAGGAGGACTTCAGTTCAAACCCAAGCCTTAATTTGATTATTATTCTTTCCCTTACTGAATTTTTTTTTTTTCCTTTCTGCAAAACTTCAGTTATACTCGTCCTGCTTCAGAGTTTGGGCTTGTTGATTCGCCTTCGTTTTGTCTTTTTTTTTTTTGTCTTTTTTTCTTAAATCCAAGAATGAATTGGCAACGATTGAATCAAGTACAGGCTTGCTTCGGTGTTTTTTTTTTCTGCATCCATCCCAGTCCTCCCTTTAAAAGTGCACGAAATGTATATTCTATCCAAGATGATTACAAATAAGTCATCGGTAAGAGGTTATCGTTGATTTGTAAAGTGACACAATGCTTGAAGGGAGGCATCCTTGTGGCTTTCTCCAACATGTTCAGCCCCCCTCGTTATTGTCTCTCCCTGCACCAAGCTAAGCTTGGAAAGACAGGATGAAATAGTTAAAAGAACGGGACGCGTTCTTCGCCAAAGAGGCTTTGTGCTGAACACTGAAAAGCTATTCTGTTGCCCAACGTCTTGCTTGCTCTTTCTTCCAGCTACTTCAAACTCATGCTGTATAATTGATAATGCTAAAAAATAGCCCCCATACATACACACACACACACACACACACACAAACCCTCCCCTCAATATGTGTTTCATTAATGATTTCAAAAAAAGGCCTTTGATTGTGTTGAATGGGTCAAGGTGTGGAACGTCCTTTGTCCTTAAGCAAAACCCGACGCATGAGATAGAAAACCACAGTCCAGAGTGAAAACACGGTGAAACTGACTGGCTCCAGGTTGGCAGAGAGAGACCAGGATGCATTCTCTGTCCTTGTTTAGTCAAACTAAAGGCTGGATGTATATATGAAAGGGAGCTTGATTGGAAGAAAATGTATGTGCTATTAAAATGGGGATTTAGACGGATCTATCATCCGTGCTGTGCTAATTGCACTATTCTGATGGAATGGAAATGATTTGTGAGCTTCAGTAATGAGAGACGAGGAGGATGGTGTGTGTGTGTGTGGGGGGGGGAATGGGACTAATATAACGAAGGTCAAATTAGTGACAACAGGTATTAGCAACCAGCCTTAGAAAATACCGGAGTGGTGGAGAGCATCTTCCTTTAATAATCAATGATCAACGTTCAAGGTTCTAGCAATCAAGAAATACACTGCCAATTAGCACGTGGTAGGACAGCCATTAAGGCCTTGGGGGGAAAAAATACATCCAGCTTCTCTGTTGCATTTATACCTAGACAGATCAAAATGATGCAAGCAATGATCACCTTTCATGGAGTGAAAAGTTGAAATTTGAAGAAACAAGATAGGTGGAGAATTTTGAACTATGGTGTTGTGTACTCTTCTGGATGCTGTGTAGACAACAAATGGATCGTAGATCTGATCGATCCACAGTTTTTTTAATCTCCAAAGTCACTTTTTCAAGCTCCACATGTAATCCTGAATCTAAATGGCCTAGCCCAAGCAAATAATACAGCCCTTGCAAGCCCCTCTTACTTAACATTCAGCGTGTCACGCTTCCATAATGTGGGGGTCCTTGGTGGTCTCTGAGCTTGGTTGTTTCCTTGCAGACGTTTCACGACCCAACCAGGTAACATCAGCAGTGTTAGAAGGGAGTGAGGCTTGCTCTCTCTTTATATACTTTGCCCCTTCTAGCGCTATGATGTTACCTAGTCGGGTCATGAAATGTCTGCAAGAAAACCACCAAGCTCAGAGAGCACCAAGGACCCTACGGTCCTCCTCCTCCTCCTCCTCCTCTCTGCAAACCCCTCTCCCTTCAAGCACTGATGATGTTACCTAGTTTGGTAATGAAATGTCTGCAAGAAAACCACCAAGCTCAGAGACCACCAAGGACCCTATGGTCCTGGTCCTCCTCCTCCTCCTCCTCCTCCTCCTCCTCCTCCGCCTCCTCCTCCTCCTCCTCCTCCCCCTCCTCCTCCTCCTCCTCCCTCGCTCCTCCTCTCTGCAAAAACCCCTCTCCCTTCAAGGCACTGATGATGTTACCCAGTTTGGTCATGAATGTCTGCAAGAAAACCACCAGCTCAGAGATCACCCAGAGCCACGCCACTCCTCCCTCCTCCGCCTCCTCCTCCTCTCACTCTCTCCTCCTCCACTCTCCCTTTCCTCCACTCCATAATCCCCCTCTGTTCTAGCACTGATGATGTTACCTAGTTGGGTAATGAAACATCTGCAAGAAAACCACCAAGCTCAAGGACCCTATGGTCCTCCTCCTCCTCCTCCTCCTCCTCCTCCCCCTCCTCCTCCCTGCATATCTCACTAGCCCCAAGGATCCTACAGTTCAACCCTGAGCTACAAATATTCCCTTCTGTTGGTAAACACGTTTGTAATTGTATGCAGGTCAGGTTGATGGATTTCAAGGAGGCCTATCAAATGAAACAGCCTCGGATTGCAATGCAAATCTGGGCATATTTCTTCAGAGGTTTCATGACCTAAGCTGCTGTAAGCAACCGAGCTTGGAGCTGCAGCACTTGTCCATATGAATAGACAGAGAACTGTGGAAAAGAATCCAAGAGACTCTTCATTCCTTGGGCATCGTCTGCCTTCTTTCTTAAGTAGAAGCTGTTTAACAGCTTTTACCGGGCTACTACAGATGGCTGAATTCGCCCAGGATAAAATCCCAGAAGTCTTTGGGGAAAATGGAACCCTTTTAGACGGCTGTGTTCTGAAGTGCTTTCTAATCTCCCCCCCGAAACAAGACAGGAATAAATCCAAGGGAAATGAGACAGTAATGGCAGGCATGTCAACAACAGCTGGTTTACTTATAAAATTTAAATCAACTCTGGGCACATTGAGGGCGAAACCCAATATAGAATCCTTAGAAAAGGCCTGGTGAATTCAATAACGACCCTTGGGGGAATTCTTCCTTGCCTATGTTCGCCCGATACGTGTTTGATCTCCTTATCTATCCGCATAAATGCTTTATTGCGTTGGAGGTCTTAGAAGATCTTTTCCGTTACCAGATCTAAAGAGTTTATCTAAAGCAGAGGTCAAAAATGCCGGGTCGCTGAATCAGATGAAGCTTAAAAGATGGCATGTAAGTTCAGAAACAGACCCCAAACTCTAAATATTGTCTGTAGCTTCAAATGGAGCAGTTGGGTGGGGAGGGGACAAGAATCCAAGGACTGGGATGAAAGGAAAGGAGAATTTCACTCAAACCTTTGGAGACAGAATCCAATAGGGGGAAAAAAGCTCTTTTGCTATAGAATCAACTTTCAACGGGTCCAGGTGAGAGAACCTGTGATAGAAATATCCTTTGCACAGCATTGGGAAAATGAAAAAAAAAAAAAAACCACCATTGGGTGAAGAGATAATCAAGGAAATACTGGACTGTGCTGAAATGGATAGACTTACATTGAGAATCGAAGAGAAAGAAGGCACAGAATATTTTCAAACCTGGAACCTATTTTATCGACGGCTGGAAAAACGAGATAGAGAGTGAGAACTTAACTTCTGTTACTAAGCGAAAAATTAACCCAGACAACATGTTGCTCATTAAGCACTAACGAATTGCAATAATAGAAAATGAATAAAATACTTGAAAAAGGAAAAAAAAGAAAAGAAATACCCAACTGGGCAGCTAGCTCTTGCCTTACAGAAGTTGAGATGCCACCTTTTTCAGCCACAAAGCAAAGTATAAAAAGTATAAAGAGATCCTTTTACAGGTAGTCCTCGGCTTACGGCTACAACTGAGCCCCATAATTTGATGTGGCTAAGTGCGAAATTTGCTAAGTGAGTCTTGCCCCATTTTATGACCTTTGCTGCCACCGTTCTGAAGCGAATCACTGCAGTTGTGAAGTCAGTCACACAATCATTAAGTCATTCTGGCTTTCCCCATTGACTTTGCTTGTCAGAAGCTCACCAAAGGGGAATCACGTGACCCCGGGACGCTGCAACCGTCACAAGTACATGCCAGTTGCCAAGCGTCCGAATTTGGATCACGTGACCATTGGGAAGGCTGCGAAGGCCGTAAGTCTGAAAAACGGTCACAATATAACTTTGAATGGTCGCTAAAACGAACTGTCGTTAACTGTATTTATTTATTTATTTGTTTGTTTTATCCTTCTCAGGAAGATGGTGACTTAAGACTCTCTTGGTTGTTTTTTTTAACAATCTCTGTTTCAGTCGAGGTTGCGGGCCAAAACAGCACCATGGCAGATAATAACAGAGCAAAACAATGGCAAGCAGATTTCGCACACGCACACACGCGCACACTTTTAGCGTGGCCAGCAACTGGAAAAAAACAACTAAAGATGTTGAAGCTCTTTGCTGCTCTGAAGCAGCAGCTTCGTTTACTTTCTGAGCAAGTAAAGTGGGCCACGGGGAATTAAAAAAAGGCTTCCAAAATTCTATTTTTAAACATCGGATTCATCAGCGTGCAATTTACCATCACAGCATCCCTGTCTCTTGACACTTGTTATTTCTATTTTGTGTGCATATATCCTGATGTTTGACGTGAACGTTTTGAGTCTACTTTTACTTGTATTAGATTCGGGGGGGGGGGTAAGAAGTGACTTTGGGCTCAGCCGGAAAAGACGGAGTGATTGACGCTCGAAGACCGAAAGGTATTATTTTTATTCCTTAGATCGTATCCCCCCGTCGTATTCTATGATTCATTGGATTGGTGTCCCGTACGTTTTTTTTTTCCCCTGGAAAAATTCAACACGGTTCAGCGTCTTCTGCTCCTCCCCCCCAAAAAAATCTGAGAGATTTTTGAGAGATCTTTAATGGCAAGCCCATGTTTGAAATTGCAATAACTACATCAAACCTAACATTAAAATATCCCTTCCAAATCGGGGATATGCCAGGTCTGGAGAACAAGCCTTAGGCTGAAGTATTAAATGAGCTAAGGAGCTAAGGAGGAATTTCCTGACAGTGAAAGCAATTCATCAAATGGAGCAGCTTGCCTCCGAGTTGTGGTTGATCCATCACTGAAGGTCTTCAGGAAAAGTTTGGACAGCCATCTGTCCCGGATGGAATAAGGTCTCCTGTCTTGGGCAGGGGGGTGGACTAGAACAGGGCTTTTCAACCTTGTTACCGATTGTACCACTTTTAGGATATGGCAATATTCGAGTACCACCTAGCAAGGTGTCAAAAACTTGGTGACCCAAAAAAAAAACCCGTTCAAAGTTGCAATTGCACTGAAATGACTTATGACCATTTTTCACACTTATGACCATTGCAGCAACAGGGTCATGTGATTTATATTTGGATGCTTGGCAACTGATTCATATTTATGATGGTCACAGTGTCCCAGGGTCATGTTGATCCCCTTCTGCAAACCTTTTTGACAAGCAAAGTCAATGGCAGAGCTGCTGCCCCCCCATATTTTCCCTCCTTCCATACATTGATCAAACAAGGAAAGGCCTCCAGAGACAGAAAAGACAAGCTGCTGAGTGAACTAGCTTAAAAAGGCACTTCCCCTTTAAGAATTAGCTACTGGCTAGAAAGGAAAGTAAGGAGCCCAGCCGGCACTTAAGGAAGAAAAAAAAAATGTAAGTACTGCTAAGGCAGCCTCCCCAAATGGCTCCATTCATAAGTAAAATCTGCAGCTCCAGAGGACTCTCTCGCTGTAAGTCTTTGCCTGTGCTGGCTCTTTCCCTCCCCCACTACACTTGGCTAGGCAGGGCTGCGTACCACCTGCCACTCATTAATGTACCACAAGTGGTACGCGTACCACAGGTTGAAAAGCCCTGGACTAGAAGACCCCCCAAGGTCCCTTCCAGCCCTATGATTCTATGATACGTCTCCAGGACTTCTGAATTCATTCAGTAAATTTTATCACCCGTTTCTGAGCCTGTCAAGAGCAGATGAGGGACAGGATGCTTGAAAAGAACAAAATCGACCCCTCTCCTAGACACGCACAAACACACACACAAATACACACACACACACCTCAAAAAAAAAAGATGATAAATGAATAAGGCATTAGAGACATTAACCTTGGGCAGCTATTTGAAGACCCTGGATGGGGAAAGCTCTCAACTGGACCGATATGTTGGAACAGCTGCTCCGATATTTTTAAGATAATTATATTTGGCAACTTAATGATTTCAAAGGTGACTGTCCTGAAAATTTGGCACGTACAAAAATAAAAATAAAAATGGGGAATAGTTCCAAACTATCTATTTGGAAGATGTAGTTGTTCTTTCCTTGAGACTAGCGCGAGCGCCGACCCCTGATATTTTCCCATATGCCCAACAGCTGTTCCACATCTGGATCCCTCCCCATCCCAAAGTCTTTTGCGAATGTGTTAGGGACAATTTGTTTCCAGATCCAGTTCAAGGTGTTGCTTTTGAATTAAAGCCCTACGTGACATGGGGGGCTGGATGATTTGACTCTTATTATAGCAATTATTATTAGACCAGGTATCCCTGATGACGTCTACCTGTCCCGCCAGATCCAGCAAAAAGGTCCTGCTGAGGGTTCCATCAGCTAGAGAGCTACATTTGGGGTGGGGGGGGGGGTCTCTTATGGTGGATCTCCTCTACTGTGGCACTCACTTTGTAGAACATCCGTACCTCTGGAGTAAGGCTGGTTACTTCACGTTTGATCTTCTGGAGGTCTCTTAAAACCTGGTTGTAGCCCGAGGCACCGTGGAATTATGGAGTTGGTTCCCTTATTCTTAACCTCTCCTCGCCTAATATTTTTTTCTTGTTTAGCTTTGTCTTTTATACGGGGTTTATGGAGAGGAGGAGGAGAACTGTGGGGTCCTTGATGTTCGCTGAGCTTGGTGGTTTTCTTGCAGAGGTTTCATTACCCAACTAGGGAATATCATCGCTGCTATCAGATTATCCCCGCTCCCTTCTAGCACTTCCTTCCTTCTTCCTCCTCCTCCATTCCACAAACCCCACTCCCTTCTAGCACTCACGATGTTCCCTAGTTGGGTCATGAAATGTCTGCAAGAAAACCACCAAGCTCAGAGAGCATCAAGGACCCCACAGTCCTCTCCTTCTTTCCTTCCTTCCTTCCTTCCTTCCTTCCTTCCTTCCTTCCTTCCTTCCTTCCTTCCTTCCTTCCTTCCTCCTCTCCCTCCTCCTCCATTCCACCAACCCCACTCCCTTCTAGCACTCATGATGTTCCCTAGTTGGGTCATGAAATGTCTGCAAGAAAACCACCAAGTTCAGAGAGCATCAAGGACCCCACAGTCCTCCTCCTCCTTTCTTTCTTTCTCTTTCCTTCCTTCCTTCCTTCCTTCCTTCCTTCCTTCCTTCCTCTTCTCCCTCCTCTTCCTCCTCCTCCATTCCACAAACCTTCTAGCACTCATGATGTTCCCTAGTTGGGTCATGAATGTCTGCAAGAAAACCACCAAGTTCAGAGAGCATCAAGGACCCCACAGTCCTCCTTTCTTTCTTTCTTTCTCTCTCTCTTTCTTTCTTTCTTTCTTTTTCTTTCTTTCTCTTTCTTTCTTTCTTTCTCTTTTTTCTTTCTTTCTTTCCTTCCTTCCTTATTCTTCTTCTCCCTCCTCCTCCATTCCACAAACCTTCTAGCACTCATGATGTTCCCTAGTTGGGTCATGAAATGTCTGCAAGAAAACCACCCAGCTCAGAGAGCATCAAGGACCCCACAGTCCTCCTTCTTTCTTTCTTTCTTTCTTTCTTTCTTTCTTTCTTTCTTTCTTTCTTTCTTTCTTTCTTTCCTTTCTTTCTTTCTCTTTCTTTCTTTCTTTCTTTCTTTCCCTTTTATGCTTTCTTTCCTTCCTTCCTTCCTTCCTGTCCTTCCTTCCTTCCTTCCTCCTCTCCCTCCTCCTCCTCCATTCCACCAACCCCACTCCCTTCTAGCACTCATGATGTTCCCTAGTTGGCTCATGAAATGTCTGCCAGAAAACCACCAAGTTCAGAGAACCCCAAGGACCCCTCATTTCAACCCTGAGCTACAAATATTCTCCTTTATTATTACGGGCTGGCTTAAATGAATAGCTATTACGGTCTATATGAGTCAGTCTCAGAGGCTCTCTAACACTCCCTATAAAAAAAAATCTGTGTACAAATCAATACTATGGATGCATTTCCCCCATATATGTAGCTTTCCTTTTATGTGAGTGCTATGCATTCAGAAACGTAATAACGGAGAAATAGCTCTCTTCATCCTTTAATTCTGAAAATGCAGCGGGAGACAATTAGCCCTTACTAATAAGGTTTACACACTGCCACAGATAAGACAGAATTGTCATTTTTACTGTCTGGTCTGTTATTTTGCAAGCCGGATTTAATTCACAATAATGTTGTAATATCTGCAATTTCTTCCCCGGTTTACAAATAATACCCTTTTGACGAGACCTCGGGTTCAAAATCCTGCCCTTTGCAGCTGAGCCACGGAAGTGGAATGCCAAGCTAATTGGCAATAAACCTAAAAGCAACTGTCCAAAAATTGCGTAGGGAGAAATATTATCAACACAGCGCCAGCCAAACTCTCAGCCAACTGTTAAGAAGTGCAAATACTTGGGGGGGGAGGGGGAAAGAGCTAAAGTTTGGGCACTTGATGAGGTTTTTCTCTCTCTTTCCCCCCCCCCCCCTTTGACTGCTCATTTTGTTTTATTAAAGGACTGGCGCATCTCATATATAACAGAAATCATTTTCAGGCGAGGTCACCCTAAAACAAAGGGCGGCTTTTAGCCAGTCGAAAGAAACCTCCTCCGTAAGAAGGTCAGCCGGCCAAAATTGGATCCAAATGAGGATTTATTTACACAGGCTGGTACAGAAGTTGTGGGGGTTTTGCATCACAATCTCCTTTGCTTCTTGCGCCTCCCTTCAGAGGCCCGGCGTGCCCGGTAGTGGTATCCGGTTTATGGGCTGACCAACCCAATCAGATGCCAAGTCGCACAAAGTCATTAGGAGCACCGAAAAGCAAGATCAACTTTCCCCGACCGGTTGGGAAAGGATGGGCCCCGGGGGAAATTAGACACAATGAACTAGCCGATCTGCCGCTAGGCAGCGCATCAAATGAGAATCTGGGCTGATGCCACCAGAGAGAGAATTGAGGGCCAGGGCAACGCTTCAGAGGGAGAGCCTTGATAAGCAGGCTTGGAAAGACGGAGAGAAGAGAATATTGGTAGCTCAGGGTTGACCGGTGGGGTCCTGGGTGCCCTTTGAGCTTGGTGGGTTTCTTGCAGACATTTCATGACCCAACTAGGGTACATCATCAGTGGTAGAAGGGAGGAGGAGGAGGAGGCCATCTGTGGGGTACTTGGAGGAGGAGGAGAAGGAGAGGAGGAGAAGTAAGAGGTGGTCCATGGGGTCCTTGATTGTTTTCTTGCAGACATTTCATGACCCAACTAGGGTACATCACCAGTGGTAGAAGGGAGGAGGAGGAGGAGGAGGAGGAGGCCGTCGTGGGATACTTGGAGGAGGAGGAGAAGGAGAGGAGGAGAAGGAGAAGGAAGAGGACACGGAGGTGGTCCATGGGGTCCTTGATTATTTTCTTGCAGATGTTTCTGGAGTGGGAGGAGGAGGAGGAGGAGGAGGAGGGCTGTGGGATCTTGGTGCTGTCTGAACTTGGCTGTTTTCTTACAGATGTTTCATGACCCAGCTAGGTAACCTCATCAGTATTACAAAGGATCATGAAAAGAAGATTTGGAAAGAATCTTTGAAAAAGGAGACACATTCCCACATTCCTGTTGTCCCCCAGTGGGGCCAGGGATAAGTTATGGACATGCCTAAGTCATCCTTTCTATAACTTCGAATAAACTGAATAAAACAAGGAAAGGGGGGGAAAAAACAACAACAACACTGGGATTAGGGCCGTTGCAGGAATGAAAACAATTCTTCCCTGAGCAGTTAGAAATTCTTCAGCTTTTTTGGGACCAAAGCCCGCCCAGAGCTAGCAACCCGTTTTCATACTCACTCTGCCTATATATCATCAGTGAAAGATATTCTCCAGGAGTTGCATTACCCCCTGAACAGCGATACCTGGAAGCATTTTGGCTACTTCTGCCCAAATATGCCGAAATTGATGTACTCAGCAATTTCACACACCCCCCCGCCCCTCAAGCTTGAGTTATCGAAGGCGGCGTCTTTTAAGGGCCATTTTTCCTGGTTGATCTTGTCAGCAGTTCAGCCTTTGGGCAGCTTTAAAATGGATTGGGGTGTGTGTGTGTGAGTGTGTGTAGAAATACCATTATTCAACTTCCCATTTAAAAGAAGTCTTACTGGAGTATATAAGACCATCCACGGTTCGAAGTGATTCACAATATTAGCCCACCATTACTCAAAAGAAAGAGCCCTTGGTGGACATGCCCTAAAGCAAAAAAAAATTCTGGCTTAAGATACACACATGGCTGGAAAAAGATGACTAAAAGACAGATAGAATTTTAAACCAGAACTGTTTTTGTTAGGAATATGAGGAGCTAAGTATGAGAAGGAGAATGAATGTTTAATATTGCACGTACTGACAAGCAGCGAGAATAGTATTTGCCCAGTACTGGAAAAATGAAAATTTACCAACTGAAGAAATTTTTAATTAAGAAATTTTTAGAATGTGCAGAAATGGATAGACTAACCTTAGAGATCAAAGAGAAAGAAGATTCAGTTTATTTTAGAATGTGGGATAATTTTTACCAATGGTTAGGAAAACGAACTAGTGAGAAATGAATGTGATATGTTATCTTGAATATATATTAGTAAGAAGAAGGATATGTATTGAACAACTGATACTGTTTATGATTATCGTTTATTATAATCACTACAGCTATTTACCATTATATTAATCAACATTAACTGAACATATGTACCCGGACAACAATCTGCTTGCTAAAGCTTGAAAATGTTATTGGGGTGTAACCCCAATGTTGTTTCTAATCCCGTCCTAACCCCAATCCCGATCCTAACCCCACCCCGAACCTTAATCCCTATCCCGGTCCTAGCCCTTTCCTAACCCTATAAAACTCAATAAAAATTTCTATAAAAAAAGAAAGAAAGAAAGAGCCCCTTGGTAGGGGGGACACCGGATTTCCAAAGGCAGGGATGAAAAGATTTATGGAGTACGGATCGTCCTCAACATACGACATACAAAATACAATCGTATTTTATCACCCTTTATACCACGGTCCTTAAGCGAATCACCGCAGGGATTGAGTGAATCGCGCACTCGTCATGCAAACAAGCCAGCTAGGAAAGCCACAAACGGCAATCGTGTGCATCGACGCAGGCGATCGGAGCACAAATTTGTGCTTCGCGAGTGTGCGTGACACCCTTGCCGGGATCACCTTAACGCGGACGTTTCTGCTCTCCGCCCTTTGGGTGGAAATACAGCTTGGTCCCGTTCCTCTGTCTTGAAACCGTCGTTTTACGCCGGCTGGATTTGAGGCTGGCTGTCAACCTTTCTTCTAAAAATAAGTCAAGGAAGATGATTGGCTGCTTGGAACGCCGGGCCCAAATTGCCTTGTGCAGTCTATGGGATAATTGCTAGGCTGGGATATTGCAACTCCTTTGGAATTGATCGGAGGTAGGCCCCACGCCAAGAAGATTGGGGAAGTGCTTAGTGTGTTAATAATGGCATATAGGTATCCGGCAGGAACAACCCATTGAGCTGTTAACTCTTGGCTGGTCAACTCAAGTCTCTGTTATTCTGCCGTTGAGCTCTTTCGGTCAAGATTCAGCCCAGCCGCAGATGTGAGAGTTAATTTCTCAAAGAGGTGGTGAAAAACAGGATAGGAGACCTGACAGTTTCAAAAACAAAGGAGAGATGGAGACAGACTGGCCAGCTCAAAGGAGCAGGGCGAGCAACACGACATTATTGCTCGGTGGAGATTCTCCTTTGCGTCACAATAGGGGCTGAAATTTCAGGCATCGCTTTGCTACATTCCTTCAACAAGTATTACTTATCTCTAATTTCTGGAAAAAAAAATTGATTTTTTTTTTTACCAACTTGGTAAGTGGCTCCTTCTAGCCTACGACATAAAGCTTGATGGAAGTTTTTCAACGGAAGACTTTTAAAATGCCAGCTGGAAAATAGTTGGAGAATAGCAGGCTAGATGGAACATGGCCTACAACATGTTCAGGAGAGGTTTTACCTCAATGGTTAGATCTCTCCCTTTGTAGGCAGCAGGTCCCAGGTTAAGTTCTCTGTATCTACAACTCAAGGTTTTGTTTGAACTGTTATGGACCAGAAACAGCCCATCTTCACACCCTGAACTGTTCTAACATGCCAAAGCAACAAAAATGGTTACGGAGGCTGGAGGCTAAAGCATATGAAGAATGGTTGCAGGAATTGGGTATGTCTAGTTTAATGAAAAGAAGGACATGATAGCAGGGTTCCAGTATTTGAGGGGCTACCACAAAGAAGAGGGGGACAATCTATTTTCCAAAGTGGAATGAAATAGAAATAATAGAAATAGAAATAGAAATAGAAATAGAAATAGAAATAGAAATAGAAATAGAAATAGAAATAGAAATAGAAATAGAAATAGAAATAGAAATAGAAATAGAAATAGAAATAGAACAGAGTAGACAGATGAATAGAGTAGAGTAGAGTAGAGTAGAGTAGAGTAGAGTAGAGTAGAGTAGAGTAGAGTAGAATAGAATAGAATAGAATAGAATAGAATAGAATAGAATAGAATAGAATAGAATAGAATAGAATAGAATAGAATAGAATAGAAATGAGTAGAGTAGAGTAGAGTAGAGTAGAATAGAATAGAATTCAGAATGAATAGAATAGAGCTGGAAGGGACCTTGTAGGTCATCTCGTCCAACCCTTTGCCCAAGCAGGAGTCCCTACGCCATTTTTGACAGATGGCAGTCCAGTCTCTTCTTGAAAGTACCAGAAGGCAAGACAAGAAAAAACAGGTCGAAACTAATCAAGGAGAGAACCTACCTAGAACTAAGGAGAAATTTCCTGACAGTGAGAACAATTAACCTTGCCTCCAGAAGTTGTGAGTGCTCCATCGCTGGAGGTTTATAAGAAGAGATTAATGACCATTTGTCTGAAATGGTGTGTGGGGGGGTCTCCAGCTTGGACTAGAAGACCTCCAAGGTCCTTTCCAACTCTGTCATTCTGTTATTCTGCCGCTTGATGTTTGAAGAGCCAGATGCCAAGTTTAAAAGACTTTGAGAAATTCTGCACTTGACTCTCACCGATACAAGTTGCTGCATTTGTTCGGATGACAATTAGCATTTTCTGGCACGCCAACCCTTTGCTTGAAATGGAAATGTCTGTTGCTCTGTTCCTGGGCAACTTCATTGCTTCTGTTTCTTGGCAGCCAACTGTCCCTAATAATTGATTCTTTCAACATCTGGCGCACAGATTAACATGTGAGGGCTAATGGTCCCAAAATGGAACGGCAATTCATTTTCATTGGGCTTAATAAAATAACCAAGTGAGGTGAGGGACCCACGGTGTCAGGAATACTTTAAAAAACAGTTTCTCTCTCCTCCCACAAAGCGGCAAAGAACCCACTGACTACATTACGGATGATTACTCGGCCAAAAGGACTTGCTTCTCCAGAAAGATAATTAAATGTATAGCTAATAAGGCCACTTTTCTAGCTTTACGAACTCATGGGATGCCAGATTCCCACCTCCACGTTGATCTGTAATAAAACTCATTTCATTATGCTTCATTCAATCCCTCAGTAGAAACCTAGTGCAGCTTGTCTCTCACAACATCCATCCATTCACCTCTAGGACATTTGCCCAACATTGTGGAAATGGTGCTGGGTCACAAGGATTCCTCCTTTTGATGTTCCTCACCATCAAGAAGTTAGAGTAGAGCAGAGCAGAGCAGAGCAGAGCAGAGCAGAACAGAACAGAACAGAACAGAACAGAACAGAACAGAACAGAACAGAATAGAATAGAATAGAATAGAATAGAATAGAATAGAATAGAATAGAATAGAATAGAATAGAATAGAATATAGGATGGAATGAATAGAATAGAATAGAATAGAATAGAATAGAATAGAATAGAATAGAATAGAATAGAACAGAACAGAACAGAACAGAACAGAACAGAATAGAATAGAATAGAATAGAATAGAATAGAATAGAATAGAATAGAATAGAATAGAATTGGAAGGGACCTTGGAGGTCTTCTAGTCCAGCCCCCCGCTCAAGCAGGAGAACCTACAGTATACCGTCTCAGACAAGTGGCTGTCTAGACTCTAGCCTCTTCTTAAAAATTTCCAGTGATGGAGCGCCCACGATTTCGGGAGGCAGGCTGTTCCACTGGTTGATTGTCCTCACTGTTAGGAACTTTCTCCTTAATTCCAGGTTGCTTCTCTCTTTGGTCAGTTTCCAACCGTTGTTTCTCGTCCTTCCCTCTGGTGCTTTGGTGAACAACCTGGCCCCCTCTGCCTTGTGGCAGCCCCTCAGATACTGGAACACTGCTATCATGTCTCCCCTATTTCTTCTTTTCTTTAGACTAGCCAAACAAGTTCTCTGTCCTTAGAGGAACAATGTTGAGGGAATGAAAGTCTCATGAATCTTCCTGGTTGTCCAAGACGACCAATTTGGGGAGATCTCTAATCTGCCTCTAAATCAGAAGTGCCAAATGAAATGGACCAGGAGTCTAATTTGGCTTACAGCCACTTTCTTCCTGAAGACCAAAGACTGGAATATATCACTTCTGTTGTTGTTGTTGTTGTTAGTCTGGCCAGTTGGGTCTGATAGTACTGAGATTTGACCATGAAGAAATTTATCCTTTCAAGATTCTGTCCCTGTAAACTTACAACTGATTTCATTTCCTAACCAGGTAGCCTCATCCGAAGGGAATTTGGCAGAAACTTAACGAGGAAACTTTGTTTAAAACAAAACTCTTACCCTCGCAAGTGGAACAATTCCCACGAACAGGGATTGGCTGACAAAGATCTCGGAGACCACCAGCTCGGTCGCGGCCTCGTCTCGAGGGTACTCGACCTGCCAGGTGATTTGTTGGGCTCCAGCCAATTCGCTGCTGTTGTCGATTTCAAAATCCATTTGAAAGATCTCATAAGAAGTTATGTTGATCCTGGGGAGGAAAAAGAAACAGAAATGTGACATTACGAACTTCAGGTAGGACCTTGTTTCCGTATTCTATCATCTATCTATCTATCTATCATCTATCTATCTATCTATCTATCTACCTACCTACCTACCTACCTACCTACCTACCTATCTATCTATCTATCTATCTATCTATCTATCTATCTGTCAAATTTATTTGCCACCCATCTCGTGGTTCGCAAGAATGAATTTTATACAAAGATGATCAGGGGACTGGAGGCTAAAGCATATAAGGAACGGCTGCTGGAATTGGGCATGTCTAGTCTAATGAAGAGAAGGACTAGGGGGGACATGATAGCAGTCTTCCAATATCTCAGGGGTTGCCCCAAAGAAGAGGGAGTCAAGCTATTCTCAAACGCACTTGAAGGCAGGACAAGAAGCAACGGATGGAAACTAATCAAGGAGAGAAGCAACCTAGAACTAAGGAGAAATTTCCTGACAGTTAGAACAATTAACCAGTGGAACAACCTGCCTCCAGAAGTTGTGGGTGCTCCATCACTGGAGCTTCTTAAGAAGAGATTGGAGAACCGTTTGTCTGAAATGATATAGAGTTTCCTGCCTGAGCAGGCGGTCGGACTAGAAGACCTCCAAGGTCCCTTCCAGCTTCTATTCTATTCTATTCTATTCTATTCTATTCTATTCTATTCTACTCTACTCTACTCTACTCTACTCTACTCTACTCTACTCTACTCTACTCTACTCTACTCTACTCTACTCTACTCTACTCTACTCTACTCTATTCTACTCTATTATATTCTATTCAAAGGCCCATTCATTTTTTATTACTATTATTTTTGGCTATGATGTGGAGAAAAGGAGAACAAAATGCAAGTTAAACTCCCCAAAATGATAAGTTTAGAAATGCAACTAGGAGAAAAATAAGAAATATAACAGTATCTCTCTAGCATGGTTATTACAGTGACAAATTCAAGAGTCTATAATGAAGAATATTAAAGAGGTGAGTTTTTCCCCACTAGAAGGTCTGAAGGGACAGATGGGGACAGATTACCCTGGAGAAGGACCATCTATGAGTTGACATAGACAACTCATCAATCAGAAGCAGTCATTATATAGAATTCCCAGATTTTGAAAATGAAATATTTCATGAGTTGTCCTCCCATCCTAGACCTCACTTTAAATTGACATCTCAGTGTCAATTCCTATTACTTTTTCTTTTCAAGAGCACATCCATAAGGTCAGTCATGACACAGAAGAGAGTTGAAATCACAAGCAGTTCCCAACAGCATACAAAGCGATCCAGATCAGGAGAAAAAGCTTTCCATGTTTTCAATACTCATTTGATGACTCTAGTTGAGTAAGAACAATAGCAATACAATCCTGATGATTCCAGCTTTAAAGTGCAAGTGCGGGATTATCTGTGCCCTTCTCTCTTTCCCTCTGCAGCCAATTTGCACACACTAAGCATTGTTGGCAAGAAAGAGAGAGAGAGAGAGAAAGAGGGACAGAGAGGGACAGAGAGAAAGAAAGAGACAGAGAGAGACAGAGAGAGGGACAGAGAGAAAGAGAGGGACACAGAGAGAGGGGAGACAGAGAGGGACAGAGAGAGAAAGAGACGGGGGAGAGAGAGAGAGAGAGACAGAGAGAGAGACAGAGACAGAGAGATGGACAGAGACAGAGAGATGGACAGAGAGAGAGAGGGAGAAAGAGAGGGGGGGAGGGAGAGACAGACACAGAGAGAGAGAGGGGACAGAGAGAGAGAGAGAGGGACAGAGAGAAAGAAAGAGAGAGGGACAGAGAGGGACAGAGAGAAAGGAAGAGAGAGGGGGGGACAGAGAGGGAGGGAGAGAGAGAGATTAATGCTTCTCTCTCTCTCTCTCTCTCTCTCTCTCTCTCTCTCTCTCTGTCCCAGGAAGGAGAATAAAGCTGTTTTCACCTATCAGAGCAATTCTATGCTAATTAGATATTGTGTTAGAGAATAACTACCTTATCCTTCTTCTGTCTTAAACCAGAGACGTGGTTCACAGATTGAGCTGGTCTAGGAAGAGAGACCTTTGCTGCTGAAGAACAGATGGGGACAGTTCCTCCGTCAGAGGCTCTTATTTCCATCCGTCCATTTTGCAGAGAGATCATTTAGTCACAGTACTCAGGAACTGGGACACAACATCCCCCAACCACAACACACATGGGCGAAGAGCGAAATCAATTTGTGATCTCTCTTCCACACAGTTTCCCAGGTTGTGGCTATGAAAAACAAGTGCTAAAAACTTCTCAAAATTCCTTCCTTCCTTCCTTCCTTCCTTCCTTCCTTCCTTCCTTCCTTCCTTCCTTCCTTCCTTCCTTCCTTCCTTCCTTCCTCATGCTCTATTCCTTTCTTCATTCTTTCTTCTGTCTCCCTTTCTTTTCCTCCCTCCCTCCCTCCCTCCTTTCTTTCCTCATGCTCTACTTTCCTTCCTTTTTCCTCTCCCTCCCTCCCCCATCCATCCTTCCTTCCTTCATTTTGCTTCCTTCCATCTGCTCTATTCCTTCCTACCTTCTTCCTCTCCCTCCCCCCTCCCTTCCTTCTTTCCTTCCTTCTTCTCCCTCTCTTCTCCTTCCTTCCTTCCTCATGCTCTATTCCTTTCTTCATTCTTTCTTCTGTCTCCCTTTCTTTTCCTTCCTTCCTCCCTTCTTTCCTCATGCTCTATTCTTTCCTTCCTTTTTCCTCTCCCTCCCTCCCCCATCCCTCCTTCCTTCCTTCCTTCCTTCCTTTTGCTTCCTTCCATCTGCTCTATTCCTTCCTTCCTTCCTCCCTCCCCCTCCCCCTTCCTTCCTTCTTCTCCCTCTCTTCTCCTTCCTTCCTTCCTTCCTCCCTCCCTTCCCTCCTCCCTCTCTTTCTTTCCATCTGCAGCTTCGTTTGTTTTTAATGGCTCTTTAGCTCTAACCATCACCCCTTGACTCAGGTCCTTCCTAGGGTATTAAGAATGATGGCTTCTTCCATCTCTGGCTTGGTAGATAATTAACTGTCAATTCAAGGCATGCCTGTTACCAGCTTGCCTAGGAGCTCAGCAAAACCCATGAATTCAAGAGTGACCCAGAGAAGAAAAATCGGGAAAAATTGAATTGCCTTCATTTTGCTGTTTAAGGAAGGTGAAGAATGGCACACACGAAAAGCTTGTTCTGCCCGCAGAGATGTTATTACAATCCACCAAGCTGAAAGTGTGTGTTCAGAGCCATCCTGGCATCTGTCAGAGGAACAAAAGGATGAGAATGATCTTCTCTGATTGACCAGAGCAGAGAGAAAGAACAGGATCCTGTTCTTTCTCTCACAACTGCCCCTGAAGCCAACTAAACTGCCAACGGAAGCATCTGCCGTAAGATGAGGACAGCCCAGCCGCAGAAGACATGGATGAGACCTCAAGGAAAGGCCCCGCCAATCCGGTCTACAGGAGCTTCCCATCTCCTTGAACTTCAGGACAGGTGGGGGGTGGGACATAGGTGAATTGTGGCGATTTCGATTCAGAGGCGATTTGATCACATCTCCGAATCAAATGAACCTCCGGGAATCAAAATCAGCAGGCTGATTCGAGGCATCGAATCGATTCGATTTTCCACGTTCGAGAGTCAGATCGCGTTGAATCGAGATTCAAATCGCATCGGGTCCGATTCACACCCTCTTGAGAACAGACGATGTCTTCAGGAGGAGGGCGGCTGAGACACCAGAGGCTGAGCCACAGCGTGCTTCTGCGGCGTAATAGGGGCACATCTCCGCTAGCTGAAGCTCTCCGTGGTTCTGTTTCTTTCACTTTCACTTTCTCTATTGCCTTCTTCCCGGGAAACCCTACTTCGACCTCATATGCAACGTTTGACTTCTCCTGCGAGAACAGCACAATGTCAACTCTGCAATGAGCCTGAAGGAAGCCAGTTGGCTCATTTTCGGTTGCCGCCAGAATGGGAGGGGAGTGGTGGAATTTTTCTGCTAGCTTAAACAATTCTGTCCCATGGGAACCAAGGTCCTTTCTGTTTGTTAGACTGGGGGGGGGGCAGAACCTTCTGTTAGAAAGCCAGCCAAACTATTCTGTTGGGAAACATCGTTGATTGCATAATACTAGGGTGGGAAGTTTTAACTTTGTATACTGTAATTTTCTGGAGGGAACTTTAGTCTTGGTTTCACTTTTGACAGTGCCGATACTTTGTAGCCAATAAACGTGTTCTTAAAGGAAACCTCAAGCCTCGGAGTTCTGTTTTAGTTGGTCTCATCTATCGGAACCATGACACACAACTTCTGAAGAACTGTCAGCTTCAATCTACACCTTCGAGCTAGTAAAGAATTCTTGCCGAATAACAGCAGAGAATAACAGAATAACAGAGTTGGAAGGGACCTTGGCGGTCTTCTAGTCCAACCCCCTGTTCAAGCAGAAGGCCCTATACCATTTCAGACCAATGGTTGTCCAGTCTCTTCTTAAAAATCTCCAGTATTGGAGCATCCACAACTTTCTGGTGGCAAGTTGTCCCACTGATTAATTGTTCTCACTATCAGGAAATTTCTAATCGATTACCTCGATTAGTTTCCATGCATTGCTTCTTATTCTGCCTTCAGGTGCTTTGGAGAATAGGTAGACCCCCCTCTTCTCTGTGACAGCCCCTCAAATATTGGAAGACGCTATCATGTTCCCCCGCCCTTTGCATTTATTATACAGATCTTGCTTTGTGAAGATAGTTCCATTGTAAAACACTTTGTGAGCTTTCTCTGAGCTAGAGTAAATATTCTAAATAAGTGGGCTCCCAGTAGCTCCACCCACTAAAACAGGAGAAAAAAGAACACCAATCTGAGTGTTGGATCAAAAGCACACTCCCATCTACTCAAAAAGCCGTACAAAGCATTTTTTGCTACTCACGGCTCTCCTGCACCCTCCCTCTTCTGCAAACTTAGCAGAATCCAAGTGTCCTTTTGAAAAAAAGAAGACAAAACTTTTGGTGGGGATAAAGAACAGAAATCTCCACATGCGCCCGGGCCCATTATTTCTTCCAAGCGATAGGATAAGGCCTTATAATTTCAGGCAGCTGGCACGCTTGCTAATAAGTCCATTTCTATGGAAATGAGTTCGTAACTATTAATTTTGCCTGCTCCTGATCTATTCTTGATGTGCTTTTCAAATTTAGAAAAGCGATTCATGATTCTCTCAATTTGGTAATTACTGACTCCTTTTGATAAATCCTACCCAGTGTTTCAGACATGAGACATTCATTAGACGTATTTCTTTCGGCAGAGGGGGGGGGGATGGCATCATAAGCCCTGCAGACTTAAGTGAGCAGCTCCCCAAACAAAGCCATAAAAATCTGATGTTCGGTTGTAACTTTTCGCACGCGCGCACACACACACACACACACACACACCCTCCAAAAATTTCTGCAGAGTTGTTAGATTTTTGACAAAACTTGGAGTCATCAAGGCAAAGAGTTGCAAAGGCATTAGGAGGGCGCTGGAGGAACAACACGCATCAGCGAGTGCTCCCAAAATGGGCGTAAACCCAAGAAAGATGGCGTTGGCCTCTTGAACGCTTACGAATCTGTCTTTTGAGGAGCCTGTTTTGTATCTTTGTCGGTGTCACAACAGCAGCCAGAACAGAAAAGTGCATTCAGCAAAGAAACAGAGAGGTTCAAGCAATGTGGTGTTCAAAGCTGGTCTGCTGGGCATAACACTTATTTCTTTCTGGACAGCCTTCTAGCAGGCCGGCGACTTTTTGCAGACTGGCAGGTATGAAGCGTTCTTAGCTCTGTTGGGAAAGAATGCCACGTTTGGGAACAGGAAGAGCTCGCGGTGGGCCTGTTTGCAAGCTAAGTACGGAAAACCAGGGCGGTAAGGCTTCGGATCTGATTCCAGAAAGGCAGTTTTAAAAAGGCAGCGAGGCAGTCCTAGGAAAAGACACGGCTGCTTTAAAGAGTTGGAGATTTTACATTTCGGCCTTGCTGGGCTAGAAAGGATCTTTTCAGAATTAAATGCAAAGCATTGCACAGTCACTTGGAGCCCTCTTTCCTTCCTTCCTTCCTTCCTTCCTTCCTTCCTTCCTTCCTTCCTTCCTTCGTTCTTCCTTCCTTCCTTCCTCCCTCCCTTCCATTCATCTTTCTCTCTCCTTCCTTCCTTCCTTCCACCCCTCCCTCCCTTCCATTCATCTTTCTCTCTCCTTCCTTCCTTCCTTCCACCCCTCCCTCCCTTCCATTCATCTTTCTCTCTCCTTCCTTCCTTCCTTCCACCCCTCCCTCCCTTCCATTCATCTTTCTCTCTCCTTCCTTCCTTCCTTCCACCCCTCCCTCCCTTCCATTCATCTTTCTCTCTCCTTCCTTCCTTCCTTCCACCCCTCCCTCCCTTCCATTCATCTTTCTCTCTCCTTCCTTCCTTCCTTCCTTCCACCCCTCCCTCCCTTCCATTCATCTTTCTCTTTCTTTCTTTCTTTCTTTCTCTTTCTTTCTTCCTTCCTTCCTTCCCTCCCTCCCCTTCCTTCCATTCATCTTTCTCTCCTTCCTTCCTTCCTTCCTTCCCTCCCTTTTATTCGTCTTCCTCTCTCTTCTCTCCTTCCTTCCTTCCTTCCACCCCTCACTCCCTTCCATTCATCTTTCTCTCTTTCTTTCTTTTTCTTTTTTCTTTTTTCTTTTTTCTTTTTCTTTCTTTCTTTCTTTCTTCCCTCTCTCCCCTTCCTTCCATTCATCTTTCTCTCCTTCCTTCCTTCCTTCCTTCTTTCCCTCCCTCCCTTTTATTCGTCTTCCTCTCTCTTCTCTCCTTCCTTCCTTCCTTCTTTCCCTCCCTCCCTTTTATTCGTCTTCCTCTCTCTCTTCTCTCCTTCCTTCCTTCCTTCCTTCCTAACCACTCATCTCACCAAAATTTTCTCTGAGGAAGAATTCCAACCTACAGACCTCTGAAGAACTACAGATTAAAATGCATTTTTCAAAAAGGAACAGAAGATCCAGTTCTTCACTTATCCAGCCTCTATTTTACCGCCAGAATGAAAGGGAAATATTAAAGGAAACAAATATTTTTTTTCTAAAGTACTACTGCACAATGTTGGTTAATAAATTACTTTTGATACCGGAATACTACCACCCTTCTGGTGTGATTAATTAAGGAACAGGATCTTATGAGTGGCAGGATCTGCTTCACAGGCATCTGTCATTAATAACCAAAAGAAAGAATGAAAAAAAAAATTGATGGAGAAAGACATCCATTACAAACCTACAATTGGCTCACAGCAACAATGACAAGGAAAAAAAACCCAGCTTACAACAGCTGTACATTCAAAAGGATGAAGGTTGCATAGGTTTTCAAACAAAGGTAAATTGAATAAATTTACAGCAAGGTAGTGAGGATATTAGGTTTTATTGGAGCAAAAGAGAAAATTCTCACTGGATTCTGTCTGGCCCCTCTGCAAAGGTTTTGACAGCAAAACAAGGAGATAATTTCTCCTTCCTTTGGAAATTCACGGGGAAATCTGCGAAACTGAATTTGGACAAAACTCACCGTGTTTTTAGATGGTTCTTTCACCCATCTTTGATTCTGGGGGCAAATCTTATTTTTTCTCTCTCTCCCCAACAGGCTCACAAGAATGAGGTTCTACAGCAATCTGGCAATATTCCAAATTTGGACATGGGGGGGGGGGAAAGGTGATAGTTCAATCAACCGCCATAGGAAGGAGATCTCACGTCAAGATTGATTTGCACTTTCACCTATGCTCTGCTTCACTCACAGCCCGACAGAAAAAAGGGAGGAGGTGGGATAGAATGCCAGGATGGGGGACAATTGCATCTGAGCATCGTCGGGTTCCCGTCAGAGATGGAATGGAATTGGTCCAACCTTTGAAGGTGAATGTAAAAGAATATATCCTGTTCACATTCCAGCTAGGGGTGATAACCCCTAGCAGATATAGAATAGAATAGAGCTGGAAGGGACCTTGGAGGTCTTCTAGTCCAGCCCCCCCTGCTCAGGCAGGAGATACTTCAGGGAGAAGTTACCATCTGAAATGCAGGCCTTCACCACTGCGACCCCATGGACAACGTTCCTCCAGGCCTTCCTGTCCTCTACCATCTTCTGGAGTCCATTGAAGCTCAGGCCTCCTGCTTCAGTGACTCCATCCAGCCACCTCATTCTCTGTCGTCCCCTTCTTCTATTGCCCTCCATCTTTCCCAGCATCAGGCTCTTCTCCAGTGAGTCCTTCCTTCTCATTAGGTGGCCAAAGTACTTGAGTTTCAACTTCAGCATCTGGCCTTCTAAAGAGCAGTCGGGGTTGATCTCCTCTAGGACTGACCGGTTTGATCGCCTTGCAGTCCAGGGGACTCGCCGGAGTCTTCTCCAGCACCATAGTTCAAAGGCCTCCATTCTTTGGCGCTCAGCCTTTCTTACGGTCCAAATTTCACAGCCATACATTGCAACTGGGAAAACCAGGGTTGGGTCCCAACTTTGCTAGCAAGGAGAGGAGAGGAGAGGAGAGGGGAGGGGAGGGGAGGGGAGGGGAGGAGAGGAGAGGGGAGAAGGAAGGAAGGAAGGAAGGAAAGAAGGAAGGGGAGAAAGAAGGAAGGAAGGAAGGAAGGAAGGAAGGAGAGAGAGAGAGAGAGAGAGAAAGAAAGAAAGAAAGAAAGAAAGAAAGAAAGAAAGAAAGAAAGAAAGAAAGAAAGAAAGAAAGAAAGAAAGAAAGAAAGAAACAAAGAAAGAAAGAAAGAAGGAAGGAAGGAAGGAAGGAAGAAAGAAAGAAAGAAAGAAAGAAAGAAAGAAAGAAAGAAAGAAAGAAAGAAAGAAAGAAAGAAAGAAAGAAAGAAAGAAAGAAAGAAAGAAAGAAAGAAAGAAAGAAAGAAAGAAAGAAAGAAAGAAATTCACAACAGCTGGAGCAGGGAGAATTGTTCTGATCAGGGGATGCTTTAAGAATTTTGCCAAGGGACACATTCACTGACTGCCATCCGATCCTAGCAAAAATCTGAACCTATTGGTGGAAAGGGGGCATTTATTGGGAACCTGTTCTTTTTTTAAAAAAAAACACGGTGTTTCTATCTCTCTGTGTGTCTGTGCCTGTGTTTGTGTTTGTGTTTGTGTGTGTGTTTCTAAGAACTTCCGTCACGCTCAAGTAGACCCTTGCCCAGGTGGGTTGGGGAACCCAATCCAACAATCCAATTAGACAGGAAGCAAAGACTGGGGCTGAGCAAGCCGCCAAGGACCCAATCAACATCTTCCTCTTACAACCTGGCGCCTTTTGTTCTTTAAACTTTGACAAGCCCGCTGAACAGGGATGCCTGCAGGGGCTTATCTTGATATTCTTAACCCCCTTCCCTCCCACCCTGGATGTCCTGAGGCTAAATGTGAAAATGACGCAAGCACCTGGAAAGGAGGGAGAGATTTTTCCAGCCCTTCTTATTACCAACTCTATCTGAGTTAACACAGCGAAACAGGTCTTTAGGCAAACCTAGGGAGACAGGGCATGCCAATTTTATTTTAATTTTATTTTTTTTAACTTTATTGATGCTTAGATGCCACTCCAGTTGAAAACGAAACCTCGATGGGCCTTTATTCAGCAGCGTGGGGGAAAGCTAGGCCCGCCTCCATCCTGCCTTATGGAAATCCATCAGGGAGAGGAAGCCTGCGTAGCCAAGAGAAATTATATTCATTTCATTTAGGAGCGCTTTCTGCTTCTTCAGACGACGTTCCCATTCATCCCGCTGACCCCGGAGATGTATTTCGGCGGATCGGTTAAATTACAGGAACCGCTTACGTAAATGGAAGCGCGCGGGCAAAAAAAATGTTTGGCTTCGTTGTGAAGACGCTAACCTTGCAAATTGCCTCGAATGAGAGAAAAGTGCTGGCATTCGGGTCAAAAATATTCAACGGGAGCCTTAGAGCTTGTTGCCAAACAAAGCTCTCCGGAGGCCTGGCTTCTTTGCACAGCAGAGACGCGCGTTGCGGTGTTCGCTGTGGTTTTTGCTTCCTCTCTCCCGCCCCGGGGTCAGTTGTTCTGTCGAGAGAATTGTGGGGCTGGGTGTCTTCTTGAATGTGCCAATTATAGGCAAGGCAGGAAAAGACTGAAGGATCCTCATTTAGACACAGGAGAATGGATGGAAGAGGAAAGCCCAGCATTTCGTTCACGTTGCAATCGATCAAGAATGTGCAAGACACAGTCCAGGGCTGCTTGCAAACGCTCTGGAATAGCAATAGCAACAGCACTTAGACTTATATACCGCTTCACAGTGTTATACAGCTCTCTCTAAGCGGTTTACAGAGTCAGCCTGTTGCCCCCAAACAATCTGGGTCCTCATTTTACCGACCTCGGAAGGATGGAAGGCTGAGTCAACCCTGAGCCGGTCAGGATCGAACGGCTGGCAGTGGGCAGAGTTAGCCTGCAATACTGCATTCTAACCACTGTGCCCGAAGGAAGGAAGGAAGGAAGGAAGGAAGGAAGGAAGGAAGGAAGGAAGGAAGGAAGGAAGGAAGGAAGGAAGGGAGGGAGGGAGGGAGGGAGGGAGGGAGGGAGGGGAAAAGGAAGAGCAATGGCCTTTAGATTTATATACCACTTCACAGTGCTTTATGGCCCTCTCTAAGCAGTTTACAGAGTCAGCCTGTTGCCCCCAAACAATCTGGGTCCTCATTTTACCGACCTCGGAAAGATAGAAAGCTGAGTCAACCTTGAGCTGGTCAGGATCGAACGGCTGGCAGTCGGCAGAGTTTGCCTGCAATACAGCATTCTAACCACTGTGCACCATGGAAGGAAGGAAGGAAGGAAGGAAGGAAGGAAGGAAGGAAGGAAGGAAGGAAGGAAGGAAGGAAGGAAGGAAGGAAGGAAGGAAGGAAGGAAGGAAGGAAGGAAGCAAGGAAGGAAGGAAGGAAGGAAGGAAGCAAGGAAGGAAGCAAGGAAGCAAGGAAGCAAGGAAGGAGCAATAGCACTAGCAATAGCACTTAAGATTTATATATCGCTTCACAGTGCTTTACAGCCCTCTCTAAGCAATTTACAGGGTCAGCCTGTTGCCCCCAACAATCTGGGTTC
Source organism: Azemiops feae (assembly GCA_023970755.1). Taxonomy (NCBI): domain Eukaryota; kingdom Metazoa; phylum Chordata; class Lepidosauria; order Squamata; family Viperidae; genus Azemiops; species Azemiops feae. The sequence goes on along the minus strand of JALGBA010003169.1, from coordinate 108,865 downwards.
CTCATTTTACCGACCTCGGAAGGATGGAAGGCTGAGTTGAGCGTGAGCCGGTGGGAATTGAACTGCTGAACTGCTGGCAGTTGGCAGTCAGCAGAAGCAGCCTGCAGTACTGCATTCTAACCCCTGCGCCACCACAGCTCATTGGTCTGGAAGCTGTTGATGGTCTCCTCAGTCTTTGAGAACAGGCTGGTTTTGGATGGCATAAACGGGCAGGCCAAAAATAATGCAAATTACTTCCATAACTATGTAAATCTTGTACCCCATACCCCAAACCCCCAAAAAACCTCTGCCAAATTTGGCTCTGCTCTTTCTTCCTCCTGGCCTCACCTGGTCCTCTAGGAAGTTTGCAAGCCCAAACAATCCAATCTCGCTCTCCCCTCAGTAAGAATAAGGGTGAGCAACGGAAGGCCTCTAGTCCACTTGAATCTCCAAGCCCCTTCTTGCCTGAGCTACTGATCCCTGGAACAATATTTGGAGCAGGAAACTAATGGAAAACCTGGAAACACATTCTCCTCTTGTGGATCTCCTTCTGGAGTTAGAGAGCTGCCTGCCGCCTGCAGATGTTACACCATCCTACCCACGTGGTATAATCATCTTGGCCATGGCCTATGATTTAAAAGCCATGACAAGTGAGGAGAACAGGATGGGGAGGGAAGAGGAACACGGCAAACCCAGGCAGGAGCTTGTGAAGATATAGCAGTTTAAGTAGCAGAGTGGCACAGTTGCCAGCTAATTATGGCGGGCGCCCATTCTGTGGTCCACAAGTTGGAGATGCTTGCCTCTCTCCATTTTTCTTCAGGACAAGAGAAACGGAGCGAGGCAAGCATCTCCAACTCGTGGACGACCAAATGGGCGCCCGCCATAACTAGCTAGCATTCTGGATCCTGCTAGAATGGCACCTTCCTATCTGGCTCAAGTTGCGAGAGTTTGAGCCTGGGGTTTGCAGGGTGCATTATGGGTTTTCCCAGCAGGCTGTGGATTTCTGTTGCTGATCTGCCTTCCGTTGCTCGATAGTCCCATGTTGGACCAAGCTCAGCCACCCACGAAGTCGTTAGCCCGGTCAACGTCAACCCCCCCCCTTTCCGAATGGAATTCCACTTGTTGTTAGTTGCGAAGTCGTATCCGACCCGCCGTGACCCCGTGGACAACATTCCTCCAGGCCTTCCTGTCCTCTTCCTGTTCTCCGTGGCAACAGTCCCTGGTGCCCAAAGATTTGGGGACCTCTGGGTCATGTGACATGGTCAAATGCACCATGAGTTTGGCGCCTCAAGTCCAGTTGGTTGACTCTTATCTGGTACTAATTCACCTTGACTGCTAGTAGCTCAGATTCTTGTATATAGGTGTTGTTGTTAGTTGCGAAGTCGTGTCTGACCCATCGCGACCCCATGGACAACGTTCCTCCAGGCCTTCCTGTCCTCTACCATCTTCTGGAGTCCATTGAAGCTCATGCCTACCGCTTCCGTGACTCAATCCAGCCACCTCCTTCTCTGTCGTCCCCTTCTTCTCTTGCCCTCCATCTTTCCCAGCATCAGGCTCTTCTCCAGTGAGTCCTTCCTTCTCATTAGGTGACCAAAGTATCTGAGGAATTCCGCTAGTACCAGGTTAATTTTTTTCCTTTCCTTTCCTTTCCTTCTCTCTCTCTCTCTCTCTTTTTTTTTTAAAAGGCATCCAAACTTCCCTTCTCCCCAGCAGCATGATAAGGCAATAGTTAAATGTCGCCTGATTGCAGTAATTGCATCCAACTCCGTGTTGGAAAAGTCTTGTATTGTGTTTCTAATATGTCCTGATAACTGCATTCACAACATGATTAACGGCCTGCAGACAAGAATGGCTATTATGTTTAACAGAGTGATTAATGAGTGACGGGCAGGGGCGGAGGCAAACTCTACCCTGGTGTAAATTGCCTCTTTTTAAAATGACAAGCGCCCCCATCTTTCCTTTTTCCCCCCCTCCCACTTGAATGCACGGTTTGGTTCAAGGAAGGTGGGGACCGAAAGACAAAAAAACAGGCCAACGTTTATTGGGGCTCAGCAGGATGAGAAATGCTGTGTTATTTCTTTTAATTGCCTCCTCGCAATTAAGCCGACACATTTCCCCTCCCCCTTAATTATGCCAGAACTGGTACAAGCAATGGTTTTTGTGGCATGCTAAGGAGAAACGCTTCACAGACGTTTTCTCCAAATTTTGGAGGAATTTTCCAAATCAATGTTATCGTAGTTGTTAGCATTAGAAGTCTAACTTACCCTACAATTCTGCAAGGAAGTAAATTCCTCCTCCTCCTCCTCCTTCTCCTCTTCCTCCTCCTCCTCCTCCTCCTCCCTTCTTCCTTCTTCCTTCTTCCTCCAATTTTTGTGGCAACCCATGTCAAATATAGGACTCTCGGTGGCCAAAGAAATTCACCAGCTTCATACTTAAACAGGATTTGGATTCAGAGCTCCGTGGACATTAGAGCCACAAAAACCAGAGGAAATAGCTTCGTGCATCATGCCAAGCCATGATTTGGTTCAACTGTGGCTAAGGGCCAATAGACATGGTTTCCTTCCCCTGGAGGTAGCAGGGGCTGAACCTAAGATCTTTAGCTAGTCCTGTTTCGGAAGGCCCTGAAGACGTAGTTCTGCCAGCAGGCCTGGGGAACCAAGAGCAGGATGGAGCCCATTAAAGGGCTGGTATGAGTGTGCGTTGTTGCCGGGGTGGGGGGTTATTATTTTATTATTTTTATTTCCTTTTGTTGTTGTTAGTTGCGAAGTCGTGTCCAACCCATCGCGAACCCATGGACCACGTTCCTCCAGGCCTTCCTGTCCTCTACCATCTTCTGGAGTCCATTGAAGCTCACGCCTACTGCTTCAGTGACTCCATCCAGCCACTTCATTCTCTGCCGTCCCCTTCTTCTACTGCCCTCCATCTTTCCCAGCATTAGGCTCTTCTCCAGTGAGTCCTTCCTTCTCATTAGGTGGCCAAAGTACTTGAGTTTCAATTATTTCCTTTACGTTGTGTTTTTTATTTCCTTTAAGCCACCTTGAGTCGGCGTGATCGAGTAGGCAGCAATTTTCCAAATAAATAATTAAAAATCTAGGGTGCCCTCACTGCTCTATGCCCCTTTAGAGAGACATACCAGTCCACTGATTTTGGAAGCAAGTTGATAGTTCTTCTCTCTATATATATTGTCTTCTTGAAGGGGGCTTACAATGTCTTCTCCTTCCCATTCTATGAACAAAAACTAGCTGGACCTGTGGTTAAATATTATTTTAGCCCTGATTATGTCTGCCCCATAGCAGAGCTTAGATAGTTAGTTTGGGGGATATGCCTCACGCTGCTCTGTCTTCTAACACTAAAAAAAATCATCTAAAGAATCCAGGAGGAACACCCTAATTTTGGAGACTTTGAATTTACAGGGAAACAAAGAAGATCTTGGGCTCCAAGATCACCACAGATGGGGACTGCAGCCAAGAAATTAAAAGACGCTTGCTCCTGGGGAGGAAAGCTATGGCAAATCTAGACAGCATACTAAAAAGCAGAGACGTCACCCTGCCAACAAAAGTACGTATAGTCAAGGCCATGGTTTTCCCAGTTGCAATGTATGGCTATGAAAGTTGGACCACAAGAAAGGCTGAGTGCCAAAGAATTGAGGCCTTTGAACTACGGTGCTGGAGAAGACTCCTGCGAGTCCCTTGGACTGCAAGGCGATCAAACCGGTCAGTCCTAGAGGAGATCAACCCCGACTGCTCTTTAGAAGGCCAGATGCTGAAGTTGAAACTCAAACACTTTGGCCACCTAATGAGAAGGAAGGACTCACTGGAGAAGAGCCTGATGCTGGGAAAGATGGAGGGCAATAGAAGAAGGGGACGACAGAGAAGGAGGTGGCTGGATGGAGTCACTGAAGCAGTAGGCGTGAGCTTAAGTGGACTCCAGAAGATGGTAGAGGACAGGAAGGCCTGGAGGAACGTTGTCCATGGGGTCGCAGTGGGTCGGACACGACTTCGCAACTAACAACAAAAAGAAGAGTTTGGATTTACAAAAAAAAACCCTCCCTCTTACATGGTTGGTAAAACATTCAAATTTTTTCAAAACAGGACCATCCTGATTTGCACATTCCTACAGAGAGATTTTTCTTGTGTGGAATGCAAGTCAATTTTTTTTAAAAAAAAAAAAAATCCTAATTAATATGCTGCTTCATTTGCATGCGATCAAAATGAGGGGGAGAAACTGACTCACAATGGATGATTATGAGCGTTCTCAGTTTGCAGGTTGCTTGCCTTGTGTTCAGATGATGTTTCTTAAGACGATTATGTGATATGAAGACTAATTACAGGAATAATATTCCCATTCACAGTGGAGAGAAAGGGAAAGAAGAAAGAATTAGGAGATGCCTCAAGATGGATCAGAGGCCAGGAATCCGTAAAATATAAGGAAGATCTCGTCTTTCCTCAACAGAGATTTCCAGAGATGTTAGTATATTTTCTGACATTTCATTTTTTTTTATATGGATGTGTATTGTTTTTCCCAAGGTCAAAATACGAGATCAAGAAAAAGAAAGAAAGAAAATCACAATACAAAACAGAAAAAAAAAAATAGTGTATAAAGTAAAATATCAAACATACAGACGAAACACCCCCCTGGTTGAACACTGATAAATACATTTCAGCAACAACAATTGTCCCTCTCTGCATTGCAAAACAGGTCCACAATCTATAAATTTCTACATCGGTATTTGAAAAATTCTATGCAACATTAAAAAAAATATCAAAATTAGAGATATCTATTAACAATCAAACAGTTTGACCTTCCACCTACCTACTATATATATATAAAAAAAAACAGTTAACAGATTGTCCCAACAGCAAAGCTAAACCTCAATTCTCTTAACATTTCAAAAGTGAGGCCTTCTGATGACAAATTCCATCCCAACAAAGAAATTGAAACAAAACAAGGCAAACCCAAGTCCAGGGATAGGCAACCTCGGCTCTTTTATGACTCATGGACTTCAACTCCCAGAATTCCTGAGTCAGTCCATGAGTCATAAAAGAGCCGAGATTGCCTACCCCTGCCCAAGTGGAAGCCCCCCCCAAAAAAAGTACATCAACTTAACTTGCAAGGTTTGTGGAACTGTCCAAGGTACTGAATGGTGATGACTTTCTGAGCCAAGATTCTAAATCAGGGGTCCCCAACCCACGGTCCATGGACCGGTAGCGGGCTGTGGCATGTCAGCAACTGGGCTGTGCAAAGAAGCGAAGTCCCATCCGTGGGATGCAGGCAGCATACAAAACCATGCCCCCTTTTCTCCATGGAAACGGTCCCTGTTGCTCAAAAGATTGGGGGCCGCTATGCTAAACCCCAAAAGATCATAATTGCATTCAGGTTAGCAAGGAAAGCCTGCACTGGTGCATTGCACCAAGTCATTTTAAATACGAAAGTACTATACAACTTTCTCAAAATGGGACTATATCTCCACTGAAAAACCACACCTAAATATGTGCTCACCTAAAGGCTGAGTGCAAAAGAATTGAGGCCTTTGAACTATGGTGCTGGAGAAGACTCCTGCGAGTCCCTTGGACTGCAAGGCGACCAAACCGGTCAGTGCTAGAGGAGATCAACCCTGACTGCTCCTTAGAAGGCCAGATCCTGAAGCTGAAACTCAAGTACTTTGGCCACCTAATGAGAAGGAAGGACTCACTGGAGAAGAGCTGGGAAAGATGGAGGGCAAGAGAAGAAGGGGACGACAGAGAATGAGGTGGCTGGATGGAGTCACTGAAGCAGTAGGCGTGAGCTTTAATGGACTCCAGAAGATGGTAGAGGACAGGAAGGCCTGGAGGAACGTTGTCCATGGGGTCGCGATGGGTCGGACACGACTTCGCAACTAACAAAATATGTGCATTTTTGTATTATACATTTTGTATACAGATCATGGAGCAGGGAAATGTTTTATTATGGATATTTTGGAATCATGGAAGCCGTCATAAAAAAAAAATACAATATCAATGGAAGAAGCCGATCAAAGGCCACAAAATATCCCTTTCTGCCTCAATGATTCTCTGCTATTTCAACAAAATAGTCACGAGAACACTTCCGAGAGAGGAATCCCATTTTTTTTCAGATACCTACAACTTTCACCAATTCTCCCTGCAAGCAGAAAACATATTGTGGGGTCCTTAGTGTGCTCCGAGTTTGGTTGATTTCTTGCAGATGTTTCATTACCCATCCCGGTAAAATCATCAATGCTTAAGAGGGCGCTGACTTTTCAAGCCCACCCTGTCTATATTTGCTGGTAAAATGCATGGGAAAATGCATGGGGGAGGAATCCACTTAGGGTTAGGGTTAGACCGCCATGAATTCGGAGAGCAAAATGAACATCGCCAACCAATTCGGAGTGGATTGATATGCTTAGGACAGGGGTAGGCAACCTCGGCTCTTTTATGACTCGTGGACTTTTATGACTCGTGGACTTCAACTTCCTGCTGGCTCAGGAATTCTGGGAGTTGAAGTCCATGAGTCATAAAAGAGCCGAGGTTGCCTACCCCTGGCTTAGGAGGACGCTGACTTTTCGAGCCCGCGCTATCTATATTTCCTGGTAAAATACACGGGAAAATCCCATTGGGGGAGCAAATCCACTTAGGGCTAGGGCAGGTCTCCATGAACTCATAGAGCTCAATGGACATTGCCAACAGATTCATAGCGCTTTGTGAAAAACAGTCACGTCCTTTTATTCACACCTGTTGTAACTCTGAACGGTCACTAAACGAGTGGCTGTAAGTAATAATAAAATTAATTATAAAAGATTATTAAAAAGATCTACCTTGGGTCTTCCATTAAGAGGGGGAAAACCTCTTTTTCTCCATCCTGAATCAAACCACAGTTGACAAGCTATTAAAACCAAAGCACCCCAACCAAAAAGAAAAAGAAAAAAACTCACCAGACTACCGCTAATTGCAGAGAGAGCAAACACCCATAAAACAAATTGTATAATAGGTAAAGAACACTAGTCCCTTAATAAACCCTTCAAATTTAAACTAACTTTTCAGGGGCGTGTTTGCAAGGAACATTTCCAAGACAGCAACCAACAAACAAACTCCCAGCATACCTGTGATGACCCAGGGCCCGGCACAGAGGCAACGCAGTCAGCTGGCAATTCAAACCGCCCTTTCATTGCTCCAAATTGTCCCCCAAATGCTCCCACGTTTCTGGCAAGCCTCCAAACACAGGAAGACACACACACCTCTGGCTGCAAGTAGTTTGACATACAGTCTGATTAGGAGAGGAATTTACTCAAGGCCACGGAGATAACAAGGAATGACACATACATCATAAACCTAATGAGTCTGTGTGAATACATGCTTGCCTGAGCAGTTTCAAAAGGGAAGCCAAAATACAGTCTGAGATCTATAAACATCCAAGCAACGTTGTTAGCCAGTCCAATGGTCAGAGTTTCCGGATTTCCAAGCAGAAGTCAAAGAACAAGAGATCAGCAACAACACACACAACACTCCAAGGAATCAGCGTTTGTTCCCGACAAATGCCTCTCCCCACAGCGTCTCCTTAAATCTCAATCTCCAGGTGTGCCTTGTGGAGAGGGGCAGGACGCTCTCCTCCCGAGTAGTTGAGCCTGCCTGCATTGTTCCCTCCTTCTCTCCACTCTCTGTGCTCTAGGATCAGGAGGGGGTGGCCCTTGCTCATCGCCTGAACTCTGCCTCTCCTGTTCCTCCTGTCCCACTCCTGAAGGGCCCTGGCCTGCCTCGGCCTGCTCTTCCCCACCTTCCTCTGAAGCCACAGACACCTCTCCCTCCACCTCCATAGGGTCCCCTTCCAGCTCATTTTCCTCATCAGATTCAGGCTCCAACGGAGGCATGACAATACCTGTTTGCATGCAAGTGTTTATTAGCCGTAACAATGAAGCCAAATTTTAACAGGAATGCAGAATTTAAAAAAGAAAAAGAAAAAAAAAGACAGGCCAGGCTTTTTCCACCCAGTCACGGTAGAAAAACTCCACTCTTGGTGGAAGATTTCAAAAGTTGTGTCCATAAGGCGAGATATCATGGCTGGATTGCTTCTGCTACATTGCCCCCTATCTCTTATTTGCAGTGTTATTTTTACACAATTGACTTTGGGTTTCCTGGACCTTCCTGTGCAGTCATGCTTGGCTAGAGTTAGAGATAGCCTAAATGTTACTGGCAACAGATATTTTTTTTTTTTTCAGTCTTGTATCTGAGAGGGAGAAAAAAAAATGCTTTTGACATTTTCAGGCCATGAACTAAATGTTGCTTCGGAAGATGCGTACGTCAGGAGCTGGACTCCAGAAAGTGGGCCAGTGAAAAAAATATAGACAGGGCCATCTCGGACAAATTCAAAATCCAGAAGAATACTTTAATTAAAAAAAAAAAGTGGAATTCAAAGCATTGCCCCTTAAGAGAGCCCCTTTACCTAAAAATCTTAAAATGCTCCATTTTTTTTTAAAAAAAGCATCCATCTGGGGCTTCTGGGGAAGGAAAAGAGGCTTAACAATCTACCGCATTGTGTGTTGGTGTCTGATTAGTTTTAGCTCATGAACTGAGGGAGCAACTGTGCAGAAGCAAAAGGGAGAGATCGGAAAGTTAGCTTGGTCATCAGCCTAGAGCAGGGGTCGGCAACCTTGGCTCTTTTATGACTCCTGGACTTCAACTCCCAGAATTCCTCAGCCAGCATGGGTCAGCTTGGAAACCTCTCCCTTTCCCCTCAGCATGGCTGGCTCAGGAATTCTGGGAGTGGAAGTCCACGAGTCATAAAAGAGCCAAGGTTGCCTACCCCTGGCCTAGGCCTAGGCCGCTTTATGACTCGTGGACTTCAACTCCCAGAATTCCTGAGCCAGCATGGCTCAGCTTGGAAACCTCCCCTTTCCCCTCAGCATGGCTGGCTCAGGAATTCTGGGAGTTGAAGTCCACGAGTCATAAAAGAGCCAAGGTTGCCTACCCCTGGTCTAGGCCTAGCTCAGGGACAGGCAACCTTGGCTCTTTTATGACTCATGGACTTCAACTCCCAGAATTCCTGAGCCAGCATGGCTCAGCTTGGAAACCTCTCCCTTTCCCCTCAGCGTGGCTGGCTCAGGAATTCTGGGAGTTGAAGTCCACGAGTCATAAAAGAGCCAAGGTTGCCTACCTCTGGTCTAGGCCTAGGTCAGGGATAGGCAACCTTGGCTCTTTTATGACTTGTGGACCAACTCCCAGAATTCCTGAGCCAGCATGGCTCAGCTTGGAAACCTCTCCCTTTCCCCTCAGCGTGGCTGGCTCAGGAATTCTGGGAGTTGAAGTCCACGAGTCATAAAAGAGCCAAGGTTGCCTGCCCCTGACCTAGAGCTAAAGACCAGGTTCCAGGGACAGTTGATATAAGCCAAGAAAAATGGGGGAGTGGAGGGCTGGAAGGGGGTATTTCTCTATTTAAAAGCCTACAAGATATGAGCAGCATCATCGGCTCCCACCGATGCAAGCACGTCGTTGGCAAAGTCAACTCATATATGTCCAAAAGAATTTTGAAGAGCAGCCAGGTGTGAAATAGCACTTTAGCAGAATTCCATTCACATAAAGTCATTGCATGGGATTTATTTATTTATTTATTTATTTCTTCTCTCCAGTACTGATAGCAGCCCAGGTGTTGATTTTTGCATATCTGGCCGTTGCAGAAAACAAGTCGGTTAACAGTAAAGGCAGCCCGTTTTTTCCCTGCAAGGGCTGGCGTTCCTCCACCTCCGTGTAAGGTCTAGTGGACATTCTGGGGAAATAAAGTAAGAATAATGCTGGTGGACAGCAAAAGCAGCCTTTGAAATTTATTGCCAGTGTGGTGCAAACCAGCTCTTTACTTCTCAAAGGAAGCCCTAAGGAACCAGGGAGTCTTTTTTTTAAAAAAAAAAAAATCTTCAGAGCCAAAGAGTGAATAATGCTGGACAAGGATTGCTGTAAAATAGCCCCTCATAGGCATCCATGGGTGGAGAGTGTAAGCAGCGCTGGACTAACGCTCAAGGCTGGCTGGGATGGGGCAGCGTAGAAATGCTAATGATATATATAAAAAGAAAATAAAAATAAATAAAATTAATAGACAATACTTGTAGCTCTGAGTTGAACTCTGAGGTCTTTTGGCCTTGGTTGTTTGCAGATGTTTCGTGACCCAACTAGGTAACATCATCGGTGCTAACAACAGCAATAGCACTTAGACTTGTACACCTCTTCACAAGTGCTTCACAGCCCTCTCTAAGTGGTTTAGAGTCTCAGCATTTTGCCCCCCCCCAAAAAAAATCTGGGTCCTCCTTTTACAGACCTCGGATGGATGGAAGGCTGCCAATCAGGATCGAACTCCTGGCAGGTGGCAGAATTAGCCTGCAATACTGCGTTATAACCACTGTGCCACCACAGCTAGAAGGGAGACCAGTTTGCGGAGAGGAGGAGGAGGAGGAGGAGGAGGAGGAGGAGGAGGAGGGAGGAGGAGGAGGCTGTAGGGTCCTTGGTGCAACATTTCATGACCCAACTAGGTAACATCATCAGTATTAGTGAGGTATGCAGGGAGGAGGAGGAGGAGGAGGAGGAGGAGGAGGAGGAGGAGGAGGAGGAGGAGGAGGAGGAGGAGGAGGAGGAGGAGAACTGTGGGGCTCTCTGAGCTTGGTTGTTTCCTTGCAAACATTTCATTATCCAACTATGTAAAATTATCAGTGCTAATGATGCTACCGTTGCTGATAATACTGATGATATTGACGATAGCCTGATGATGTTTCCTAGTTGGGTAATGAAACATCTGCATGAAAACAGATGAGCTCAGAGAGCACCAAGGACCTCATAAATAAAATTACTTTGTCGATTTACGACTGGCCTCAAAGAGTCCAGGCATCAGAACCCTCTGCACAGGGCCGAGGAGTCACAGCAGATCCCAGAGGGGGATTTGTGAGGTGGAACCTTCGTCGACAACACATCTCGGCTGGTGGTGAGACGACGCACCAAGGCCTTCCTCGATAACCACATTTTTTTTCCCCTCCTTCGCTGCAGAAGGAGACCCAAGGTCAACCACGGCGAACAGAGATTAATGCCAAACCTTTGTCGTTGCGCTTCCCTTCAGAGGATCATCTGGGACACAAATTCGCCCAGCCAAGGCCAACGCGGGTTTTCTAATAGCTTGCTTCAAGGAACTGCTTGCCACCCAACCTATTTGCCCCTGGCAAATAAATCAGCGCATGTAGATGGAGCTCCTCTTTACCAATAACATGACCCTTTGTCTTCTAAATTTACACTCCTACCCCACTGCTCATTGGCTAAGTGGCACTAACGCGCAACCTCTTATTTATCATCCCGCTTTCTCTTCCTCCGCCTTTCCCCTCCCCTTGTTTTATCGCTCGCCCATCTAAAAGGAGGGCTTAAGAGAAGCTATTAAGATATAAGCTCATAAAGAATCCTCTAGCCAGCAGCTCATGTCGAGAAAGTGTTCCCGGTGACACCAAGAAAGATTACACTTGGGTTCCATTTATATAATCTGTAACGCAGCCTTCCCAAGCAGTCGTGTATGTCCCTGGGCATTACGGGGAAAATAGGATTCCTGACCTGGATATACATTTTGAAAATGGTGATGGAAAGCTCAAATAAATGAAATGTCAATGTTTAGGAACCAGAGAGCTGTTTCAATTGCTGGAGTGAGCCATTTTTGTCTCCATTTCTGGGTTGGGGAAGGATTCAAGCTGCGTTCCAATAATTGCCTGCTTTGCCTTTTTTGGCTTCTCACTCAAGAAAGATCTTTGAATCCAGAGCCTGTTGAATCCAGAGTCTCCCCTATTTATTCGCAGCCAGCTAGCTTAGAATCTGGAAGGGACCTCGGAGGGCTTCTAGTCCAACCCCCTGCTCAAACAGGAGACCCTATACCAGGGGTAGGCAACCTTGGCTCTTTGATGACTCGTGGACTTCAACTCCCAGAATTCCTGAGCCAGCCATGCTGAGGGGAAAGGGAGAGTTTCCAAGCTGAGCCTTGCTGGCTCAGGAATTCTGGGAGTTGAAGTCCACGAATCATAAAGCGGCCTAGGCCTAGGCCAGAGGTAGGCAACCTTGGCTCTTTTATGACTCGTGGACTTCAACTCCCAGAATTCCTGAGCCAGCCATGCTGAGGGGAAAGGGAGAGGTTTCCAAGCTGAGCCTTGCTGGCTCAGGAATTCTGGGAGTTGAAGTCCACGAATCATAAAGCGGCCTAGGCCTAGGCCAGAGGTAGGCAACCTTGGCTCTTTTATGACTCGTGGACTTCAACTCCCAGAATTCCTGAGCCAGCCATGCTGAGGGGAAAGGGAGAGGTTTCCAAACTGAGCCATGCTGGCTCAGGAATTCTGGGAGTTGAAGTCCACAAGTCATAAAAGAGCCAAGGTTGCCTACCCCTGCCCTATACCATCCCGGACAAATGGTTGTCCAATTTTTTTCTGGAAAACTTCCAGTGATGGAGCACTCACCATTCCAGGAGGCAAGCCGTTCCACTGATGAATAGTTCTCACTGTCAGGAAATTCATTCTTATTTCCAGGCTGGATTTCCCTCTGACGAGCTTTATCGCTCCTTGTACTCCCTCTTTCCTAGACCTAGGATTCCCAATTTTGTATACAACAGGTATGCAGAAGTGACCACAATGATGGTTGCACCCAGAGTTTCCTTCCTCCAGTTTATCTGGACTCAATTTGGGGGAAGTAAACAAAGGGCGAGAGATTCCTGACTCCCAGCGGTGAATCCATCCTGACTTTGTTGAATTGTTTATTGAGTTGGTCCAGTTTGGCTCAGATTTCTCTAGAACTCCCAGTCTCCTGGCTCAAAGTCACCCAATCAGCATTCATGCCTAAGGCAGAACTAAAACTCATAGTTTCCCGGCAATTGTCTCTAAGTCCCCCAGCCAGCTTTCATGCCTAAGATGGGACTAGAACTCACAGTCTCCAGGTGATTGGCCCAAAGTCCCCCAGCCATCTTTCATGGCTAAGGCAGGACTAGAACACATAGTCTCCAGGTGACTGGCCCAAAGTCTCCCAGCCAGCTTTCATGCCTAAGATGGGACTAGAACTCACAGTCTCCAGGTGATTGGCCCAAAGTCTCCCAGCCAGCTTTCATGCCTAAAATGGGACTAGAACTCACAGTCTCCAGGTGATTGGCTCCAAGTCACCCAGCCAATGCCTAAGGCAAGGCCAGGATTCACAGTCTCCCCATTTCTGGCCCAGTGCCTTGAACCACTCGACCAAACTAGCTTTTTCTCCTCCCCTCTCCTCAAAAATACCAGTAAAAACTCATGAAAATTCACCCGCTCTTTGAAGCCAAGAGCTTCAAACCCCAGGACGAAATCCAAATCGGTCTAGCTGGAAACATCAAAGAGCCCCAGTCGCTACAAAGCGGAGCGCATTACTCGGCATTCATTTGCTGCTGCTTGTACTAAACTAAACAATCACCTCTTCCCCATTAGTGACAAAGTGGAAAATTGCTCTCCTCTCTCCCCCCCCCCACCTGCCCACCACCCGAGCTCAGCGCTGCACAAATTGAAAAAGGCAGGGCATCTTGACACGCAACAGAAAGCAGCCTGCGTTTTTCTGGCCCTCTAAATGAAGCGGGCGGCCAATGCGACCGCATCTCCCAGGGCGCCGGGAGGGGGGCTGGGTGATGCTGGTTTTTGTTTATTGACAAAGACACATCAAGTGCAGGAAGGCAAACAAAGAAAATAAACTACGCCGGGGTTTACTTAGGCAAACCTGTGGGCTGATCAAGAAGTCCTTCGGAACTAAATATGGAAAGAAACGGTTGAGCAAGCTAAATGAATGAAGGGGCAGAGGGCATGCTGGAATGCTTGAAGCATCCAAAGGGAAAGCCGGATTGGAAAACAGCTTCCTTTTTACACAGTTGAATCATGTAATGCTCAGAGCTTCACAGTTCCGGCATGAAACAGCAAGGAAGAGAAAAGACTGTCATTTAGTCAGTCCAAATATCCACATAAAACCCCGTTTGTCAAAAGTTATACATGTCCACGGGCACAACAGACAGATTGAAAGGATATTTACCAGCATTTAGAGGGCAGGAACAGGAAGCTGTGTAATTTTCAAACCCCATGAGTTGTTTCCATGTAGTAGCTATGGAGATTCTCAATCATCTGAGTCATGGTTGTCCCAAAGGTGCTTTTCCAAAGGGAAACTGGACTTTCTTGATTCTTTCCTTTGAAAATGTTTCACTTCTCATCCAAGAAGCTTCTTCAGTCCTGAAGAAGCTTCTTGGATGGGAGGCAAAATGTTTTCAAGGAAAAAAACAACACCAGAAAGTCCAGTTACCTTTTGGAAAAGCCTTTTTGAGATTTCCACATAGTAGAGAGGAAAGGGTGAGAAGTCCATCCAGAGAAGAACTCCATCAAGATCTTCTGTCACCATGAAGAAGCCAAAGACTACATCATGGATATTTTTTAAAGACACAAAAGGGGTTAAACTATTAGGAGGATTCTAATATAGCCTTCTAATAACTAAGATGATCAAAGGCCTGGAGACAATAACATAAGAAGAACGGCTGCAGGACTTGGGTCTGGCTAGTCTAAAGAAAAGAAGAAATAGGGGTGACATGATAGCAGTATTCCAGTATCTAAGGGGCTGCCACCAAGAAGAGGGCATTAAACTATTCTCCAAAGCACCAGAAAGCAGGACAAGAAACGATGGATGGAAACTGATGAAAGAGAGAAGCAACCTGGAATTAAGGAGAAACTTCCTAACAGTGAGGACAATTAACCAGTGGAACTGTTTGCCTTCAGAAATCGTGGGCGCTTCATCACTGGAGGTTTTTAAGAGACTGGACAGTCACTTGTCTGAGATGGTATAGGTTCTCCTGCTTGAGCAGGGGGCTGGACTAGAAGACCTCCAAGGTCCCTTCCAGCTCTATTCTATTCTAATAGGGCTATAATTGCCTCATGTTGAAGCAACGTATCTTTCGTTTCGGCTGCTGTCCTTGGTCCTGAAACCAAAACCTACTTCTCTGGTTGCTAGCCATAAAAGCTGTCCGTGGTCCTGAACGTACGTTCGGGTCCTGCATTTCCTTCCACCATAAGTCCACCAGTGTTGTTGAATTTGGAAGTTACAGAGAAGCAAGATAACCCATGTAGACTTTTTTTGTCTCCTTCCTACTTGTTCCTTTTTATATCAGCAATGGAGGAGACTGCAAGATGGCAGAAATTCATCCGCACTAATGAAACAGTTGAGAGAACACAAATATCGTTTCCAGGCTCAGTCATCAAGCCATATCCCACCACAAATCTGTAAGTTTAGAATAATTTGTTGCCTTTTTTCCCCCCAAAAAAACCCTCTCAATTCTAAAATGGGCCGAATTCCGAAGATTCCCAACATAAAATTAAACTGATCCTTCTATACCTCTTGGATCAATCATAAGGTTTTCATCTTACTCAGATCCATGGAACTTAGTCCCAGTTAAGCAAACAAAACACTTCATCCTAACCAGGATCTTCCAGATGTTTCAGGGCGCAACATCTGTCATTTATGGTCAGGGATGGAAGTTGGTGCCTAAAAATAATCTGAAGAATATAAGATTAGGGAAGACAATTTTAGAAGGCGCAGAACTTCACCACATTCTGCCTTAAGAGAGTCCTTCTCTGCCAGTGCATTGAACTAGCAGATGTTTACACTGAATTAAAAATGAATCTATCAAACCCAATATTTAGGACAATAAAAACATTCACCGGTAACCTTAATTATTATGAAAAAGTGGTCTCCAGTGGCATGTTCATCGGGGAACGGGAGGGGGAGAAAAGAAGCGTTAAGAGGCTTTCTATTTATATCAATTTTTTTTCTAAACTAAAGAGAAAAACAAGCAAATCAAACCCTCTAGTACACATTTATTATCCTCTGTCTAAGGAGGGCTATGAATCATTTTGTTATTCATTTAATGTGTTTCATTTACATATCAGAACACAAAACAAGGGCAACATCATTAGATCACATTCCCTTTAGTTTTTATAACCTGAGAAAATGGGTCCCTTTTTGTTTAGCCATAACAATTAATTTAATTTATTCCACTAAGACAAGGCTTTTGATAAGGTCGTTTTTCAACAAAATGACAGGAGAGAGACTAATGGCATGCTGTTCCTGGCCCAACCAATAGCCAAAGCCGGATGTGGTTTTCCATTTTCACCCAATTGTGACCTTCGGTTTCTATGGCTCTACTCTAGAGCATCACCAAAACAAGAAAGGGGCATTGACTTGATGTCTAACCCAATTTCAAAGACTTCAAACAAACAAACAAAATAAAAACATGTCGTTACAAATTACAGTATTCAGGTCTTCCTTTATGATCAGAAGGCTTAGAAACTTGATTGTAAGGGGTCTGTGGAGAGGAGGAGGAGGAGGAGGAGGAGGAGGAGGAGGAGGAGGAGGAGGAGGAGGAGGATGCCTATGGGGTCCTTAGTGTTGTGCCTATGGGGTCCTTAGTGTTGTCTGAGCTTGGTTATTTTCTTGCAAACATTTCATAACCCAACTAGGTAACATCATCAGCGCTAGCTGGTGTCACCTAGTAGAATCATGAAACGTCTGCAAGAAAACGACCAAGCTTAGGGAGCACCAAGGACCCCACAGTTCAACCCTGAGCTTCAAATGTTCTCTTCTATCAGTATACCAAATTTTCAAGATTCTGGTATTAGAGCCCCTCAATAAAGTGTAATTCCAGTATTCCTATAGGGAATTGATTTCCTGGTTTGGTTTACCGCGTGAATCTGACACTAGCCCTGGGAGAAAGTGAGGGACTCAATGAGGCCAACGTTCTTGTTTTATGCCATGGTTATGTGAAGAAGCAAAATGTTCCATAGAAGTAGCAATCCCTGTCCCCCCCCACACACACACACACACATACAAAACACTGGTTCCTCCCTCTCCTCCCCCCCCCTCTATCTTTTTAATGCTACCATTGGACAGGAAAAAAAAAATCTTCAAATAGGAGGCAAAAATGCTGGCTCAAGCCAAAACACTCAAAACAATCCTAACTAGCTCACTAGAATATGATTTTATTACCACTCTGTTGATTTGCGTTTTTTTTCAGAGGGAGGGAGGGAGAAAGGAGGGAGGGAGGGAGGGAGGGAGTGGTGGAGGGATCAGAGACCCCCATCATGTATACTTTCCACATTATTTCACTGGTGCTGCTCCAGCAATGTTCATTGTCCTCACCACCCGGGCTAATTTGCAAAGATGATTTAAAAACAAAAGACACATTAGCCGATATTACAAAAGTGTGCTTTTGCAAAAGCTCATTAAAAGCAATGCGCTGACGCTAACATTGTAGCAATTCTATTTCACTGCTAAACTGCTGTAATTAAATCGTAGCTGCGCTGTGTTATTTAGCAAAGTAAATAATTGCACCATGCCCCGGAGGTTTCGTCTGAAATTTACAATGTCAAGAAGCAATCCACCACGGTTAAGGCTGCAATCCACATTTTTTTGGGGGGGTGGATTTTGCCCTTTCTGGTTGCCAATGATTAAACTGGCGTATAAATTTGGTAAGTAATTAAAAGAAAGTAAAAAAAAAAAATTGCAAAGGAGAAGAAAAAGAGCAGGACCCACAAGAAAGCAGAACAGCTGCTAAGGACGTAAACTACAAATCAGATAAGAGCAACGCAACTAATACATAATAAAACAGGCAGTTTTCATTTAACGGCCAAAACTTAAAAACTGAACTATCGGAGATCAAGACTGGCTCAAGTTGTAAGGAACAAACAAACAAAACAAGCAAATCAGACAGGTCACAAGCGGCCAAACTAAAGCTTGTTTTTTCCGACGAAAGATTACAAACTGCAAGCAAACTTTGAGCCAGCTAAACTTCCCTTACAACTCTAGAGGCTAGAACTACGGAAGCCCTGTGCCTTAGAGACACTTCCTTTGTATTTTTTTAGGCAAGGAATCTAAAGCCTCTTATAAAGGAGGCTGAAGGAAGATGCAATCTTAACAAGTTCAGGTCTCTTTGAGCTTTGAAAACAAAAGACACGGGGTCCTTCCGAATCGGTCCGGTTTGGTAGCCAGGTCTGCGGTTTGAAATGTCCAGCAGATTCAGGAGAAGGCAGATTCAAAACGGATCTTCGGTAACAGGCAGGGTTGCTCGGTTCTCCATTAATGCAGTGTCTTTTTAAAGCAGCTATGTCAGGGACGAGATGTCCAGAGATTCTCGATGGTGCTCCATGCACTCTCCACCTCCGAAGCTCCGTTCTGCAGTCCATTTGAGTTGCCCAATTCGGCCAGTCTTTCTTTGGCGAGCTTTCCCGTTTCTTAGTTCCTTTGGAGGCAACTCCAAATGTAGGGCGAGTTGCCTTCCCCCCCCTCCCCTATTTCTATTCACCTTTCCTCCTCGATTTTATTACGTTCTCTCTGCTTTGCAGGGTTTTTCTTTCCCTGCAGAGGAATTTAATTTACTCAACCGTATTAAATGATTAGGGCACACTTTACAGTTCAGTGTGATTACGGAATGTCCAACACTGAGTTCTCTTGTAGGTGGCATTTAATTTTTCGGCCATAATAAATCTCTGCAGATTAAAAGGCAGAAAGAGAAAAGGAGAAAGAGGGTGAGATTTTTTTTTTCTTTCTTTTGGCCCCGCAGGGAGCACCGAGCTAAATATTGTCACTCTTTCAACCTGGCTAATTAGTTCTTCCCCAAATAATGTGACTGCTCAGTGACATTTCAAATTGCTTCCTGGACTTCTGGCCTCTGTATAGAACAGACCCAGTGGCTTGGAGCCACTGTAGTAGCTACGCGAGAGAAAATTGACAATGTTGTGATCTATTAGGTAACAAAAGAAAGGGACCAGTTGCAACTCTTTGTTTAGTTAACAGGGAAATCCATGCAAGGTGATTCTTCTATCTCCTGTTTGTTGGGGTGGAAATAATGCAGCCAGAGTAATCCCACCCGGTTAATGATTTCGGGACCCTTTGAACCTAGAATGATAGGGCTGGAAGTGACCTTGGAGGTCTTCTAGATCTAGTCCAATCCCCTGCTCAAGGCAGGACACTTTATATCATCCCGGACAAAGGGTTGTCCAGTCTTTTTTTGAAGATTTCCAGCGATGGAGCACCCACAATTTTGATAGGCAACCTATTCCACTGATTAATTGTTCTCACTGTCAGGAAATTCCTCCTTAGTTCCAGGCTAGAGCTCCCTCTGATGAGCTTCCACCCATTGTTTCTTGTCCCTCATGTGTTTTGAAGAATAAGTCAAACCTGTCTTCTCTGTGACAGCCCCTCAAGTACTGGAAGACAGTTATCATGTCCTCCTAAGCCTTCCCGTCATTAGGCTAGAGACATATCTAGATTCTGCAATGGTTCGTCCTGCCATTCTACTCACACTGGCACAAATAGGTTCTCTTATCTTAACCTCACCACAACTTTGATCACCCAGTAAAGTGAGGCCGAGAGAGGAGTAGGCTAGCCTACTAGGTGGTGGACTAGCTCAACACCTCCTTTCATTTCCAGTTGGGTGTTGCTCAACAGACAGCGATATCTGGCTGGCCTTGTTTGGATTCTGAAGCTAAGGAGCCTCTATCCTGGCTTGTATCTGAATGGGTGACCCATTAAGGATGAGGACACCAGAGGTCAAAACTTGACGTGATGGAAAGTCTGCTTTTTACTTTGTGGCGCAATCTGAGTTTCTTCCTTCGGTGGAAAATCTTTGATTCAGAAAGAGCTCCATGGTTTTGCCTTCCTTAGCTCAGCGAAAGAAAATCTTCAGGCAGAAGGATCTCATTGATTCCAGACCAATCCAATTTTCTGACATGAAGGTTGTTCTGATGTCTTCCTAAAATTGCCTCCCTTACCCTTTCCCCCCCATTTATTCTAGGCCTGCTGTTTCTCACCAGACAGATCCTGGAGGGGATGCTGAAATCCCACCTGAGCTATTTATGTTTTTAATGGTTTCCCAGCGCAGCCTCTTGACCAAGAGTTACAGACTTCCCTTCATGATTTTATACAAAATCTATTAGGTTGATGGGGCTGTGTATCACCCAAACAAACAAGCGTCAGAGTGCTCCTTAATGGGAATAAGGTTTCCATCGATTGCTCGGATCTATTCTTCAAGCTTCCCTTTCTTTTTGAAAAAAACGAGAGAGAGAGAGAGAGAGAGAGAGAGAGAGAGAGAGAGAGAGAGAGAGAGAGAGAGAGAGAGAGAGAGAGAGAGAGAGCATTAATCTCTCTCTCCCTCCCTCTCTGTCCCTCTCTGTTTTTTTCTCTCTCTCTTTCTTTCTCTTTTTCTCTCTCTCTCTGTCCCTCTCTTTCTGTGTCTGTCTCTCCCTCTCTCCCCTCTCTCTTTCTCCCTCTCTCTCTCTGTCCATCTCTCTGTCTCTGTCTCTCTCTGTCTCTGTCTCTGTCTCTGTCTCTCTCTCTGTCTATCTCTCTCTCCCCCCTCTTTCTCTCTCTTTCTCTCTCTGTCCCCCCTCTCTCTGTGTCCCTCTCTTTCTCTCTGTCCCTCTCTGTCCCTCTCTCTCTCTCTCTTTCTCTCTCTCTCTCTCTTTCTTGCCAGTAATGCTTAGTGTGTGCAAATTGGCTGCAGAGGGAAAGAGAGAAGGGCACAGATAATCCCGCACTTGCACTTTAAAGCTGGAATCATCAGGATTGTACTGCTATTGTTCTTACTCAACTAGAGTCATCAAATGAGTATTGAAAACATGGAAAGCTTTTTCTCCTGATCTGGATCGCTTTGTATGCTGTTGGGAACTGCTGGTGTGAGAGAGAGAGAGAGAAACTTATTCTCTTTGGGGGTCTCTTCTGTCATACAAAGGAAATATTGAGGCCAAGGATGAGCAACTTTTGAGAGCCAGAATAGTGCTTAACATTTAAGAGGAGTGAGCGAAGGCCAACCGGTAAGGAAAGTGGATGTAAAGGTTGAGGTTTGAGGGTGCTCCTTGTTAAAAGGTGGAGAATTCTGGTTGCAGATAATAATCCAGGTCAGGCATGAAAGATTGACTTGGGCAGGGCAGGTTTGGGATCATAAGAAGCAGCCTCCTACTGAGTCGTTAAATGAATGGTTAAATGGTTAACAGAGGGATTTGAAGATTAGTATAGTGTTTGGCTTAACCCGTTGGCTGCTCTTTCTTCTTTTTTCATGTGTATGGATTCTATACGTTAAATGTTAAATTTATTTGGTATTTGGATCACCTTTTTCTCTTTTTATGTACATCAGTTATGCTACATGATAGCAGTGTATCTGAGGGGCTGCCACAAGGCAGAGGGGGCCAGGTTGTTCACCAAAGCATCAGAGGGAAGGACGAGAAACAATGATTGGAAACTGATCAAAGAGAGAAGCAACCTGGAATTAAGGAGAAACTTCCTGACAGTGAGGACAATTAACCAGTGGAACAGCTTTGCCTTCAGAAATCATGGGCACTCCATCACTGGAGGTTTTTAAGAAGAGACTGGACATTCACCTGTCTGAGATGGCATAGGTTCTCCTGCTTGAGCAGGGGGCTGGACTAAAAGACCTCCAAGGTCCCTTCCAGCTCTATTCTATTCTATTCTATTCTATTCTATTCTATTCTATTCTATTCTATTCTATTCTATTCTATCCTATCCTATCCTATCCTATCCTATCCTCCCTATTCTATTCTATTCTATTCTATTCTATTCTATTCTATTCTATTCTATTCTATTCTATTCTATTCTATTCTATTCTATTCTATTATTATTATTATTATTATTTTCCTTTTTTTGTTGTCGCTAGTACTGGACGTATGCTTCTGTTTTGCTTTGTTTCTTTCTTTCTCTGTTGTGTATTTTACCTTTTTTGATCAAACAAAAATTTTATTTTTATACCCTTTATGATTAAAACAAAATAAATATACTTAAGCTAAATGAACAGTTGTAAGTCGAGGAGTACCTGTATGGTAAAGGAGAAACTGTTTTCTCCTAGCTCACCAAGTTGGCAAATCTTTCCCTGGGTTTATAGAAGATTTGATTCTCGGAAAGGGAAAAGAGGAGAAATAATTACCTGCCTCACCCTCTAGATATTTAATAACCAGAGCTTCCTGCTGCTATTTTGTTTTTTTTGTCATGCTTGTCATTTTTATTTGAATCTGTCACATTATGCGTGGGGACACAGTTGTTTATCACTCAAGCGATGGAATCACATGAGCCGGAAAAAGCCAGGTGTGTGCCAAAACTCAAAAAATCAACATAATCAGGAGGCTGGGAAAATTGCTTTTAATTGTGTGTTTACACAGGCAATTCTCCTAAATTATTTGGGCCGGGAGGTTGCCGATTTGATAGTTTCAAAAATCTGCAGAAAAACTTTCATTTCCTGGGAGGCAGAGACGCTTGGCCTCACCTTAAACTGAAATGTCATTTTGCAGCGAGTGGGTCCAGAAGATCCTTCCAGCCGAAAATCAGAAAGTAAAACTCAACAACACCGCTAAGATTAGACCAACAAGTGCTAACCCAGATCGGTCACAATTCAGAGAGGCTGAATAATTAGTAGTGTGTATCTTTCTTTCTTTCTTTCTTTTTTTAAGCCACAGCTAAAGGAAATCTCCCACAAGTTCAGTTCAACATTGGCCAATTTCACGGATGCTTGCAGGAGTGTACTTTTTAGTAGAAGAACGGAAATGTCTTGCTACTGTGTTATCCCAGGGCATGTTTTGAGCCACAGCCAACTTTTGATGTAGACCAAGAAAGATTTTGCTCCTCTTTCTTGCTGGGGATTAATTCTGGGTGTATATGGTTTGTTGATCCTAAGATATAAATCGTGGCTTACAATCCCAACGGCTCTATCAAAATCAAAGCCACCGCTTTAAGCCTTGTTGAAAGACATGAGCCCAAGAATTGAGACTGAAAAACTTGGTAATGGTCCACAGAGCCCGCTGTGGACCATATGTTGTATATAGTATATAGTTTTAGGTGTGTGTCATGTATGTGTTTCACTTTGAGAGCGGGCAACTAAATTTCATTTTTGATGTGTGCCGTTGTGCCCACAGTAAAAAAAAAAATGACAATAAAGGTTATCTTATCTTATCTTATCTTGTCAGATTTTGAGGTAGATCTGGGAACAGAAGCAATGAGGATTTCAGGCGTGTTCCTCAGAATAACAGAATCTTAAAAGCCAGCCCAAGTTTCTCTCTACCTCGTCTTATACCAAACAAAATCAAGGTGAAGTCATCTTGAGTTTCTTTCTACCTTTTTTTTTTTTCTTTTGCCAGGCTGAGTTATCTTTTCACATCCCTTAAGAGTTCAAGAGTCCCTTCCTCCATCCCAAGGCCAGGTCTACATTCTTTTACACCCACTTCTTAGATATTGAGTTTGGATTTCTTCAGCTCTAAGAGAAAGGCCTAGAAGACAGAGATCCTTTTTTAAGCTATATGCCCGGCCAAGTAGAGCAGCAGATCCCACAACAAAGCCTACATTTCATTTCTCTCTCAAATCGAACAACAAAGAAATATCAATTCTCCAGATCCCGGAAGAATCAGTGTGTCCTTTGGCTGTATTAAAAATGGTAAACTCAAAAACTGTTTTGAGGTCTCAGAGCAACACATGGGACCCAAGGTCAAAGATGGACAGTATTGTGACACAAGAACCGCAAGATCTCCCTGATCTTCTTGAAGGCTGCCCAATGCCTTCTGGTGATGCCCTCAGACCACTGGATGGGACGTGGACAATTTGGGAGACTTTTTTTTGGCTTCTAAGGTCTCCAGAATGAGAATTGGAAGCCACCGGAAGGCAAAATACTTGATTTCTCCAATTGCCAATTGGACAATATGTTTTTGCAGACTTTGAGGGGGAGTTAAAGGGGAAGAACCAGTTCTGTTGTCTGCCTTGTGATTGTTGGGGCCAAAAAACAAAAATATAAAACGGATTAAAAAAAAAATCCATTTTCATGCCAAAGCTTGAACTCTCTAAAGGTTGCTGGTTCTCTGAGGAATGGCAAAGCTTAAATTAAAGGCCTGAAGTGTTTTTACCCAACCTCTCTCAATATTATCTCCAACCTAGCTTCAGCCAGACCCGGAAAGCTCTGCTCTGCATGCTTCATCTCAGAGAAAATATGAGATTTTATTCCAGCCCTGTCTCCGAGGCTTACCAAGATTTGCAATAAAAGCAATGCACAAGGGGCAGCGGGGGAGGGGGGGATTGTGAGGAAGGAAACAATAATAATTAACAGAATTTATTGTGTTGGAAAAACCTCTCGTGTTAACATTGGCTGGGCTCCCAGTTTGGAAGCGATTAGAGGAAGCCACAGAAATATTAATTAACGGCACCAGGATTGCAAGACCGATAGGATTTGTGCTAATGGGATGTTAACAAATCGAGGGTCATTGCGTTTAAGTTGATGTAAGAAATCAAAACCTGAATCTGTAAGGGCAAATATGATTCCGGGCAGCTTTGGAGGAGAAAAAGCTGAAGTGATAGCTTTGCCGATCCTGAAAAACATCTGAAGGACATGTGGTTGCTTATCAAAAAAAAATCCCCGTCAAAATATTTTCTTAGCATTTCCATTTCACTCCTGCCAGTCGCACCTATTGCGGTTTCTTTGAGGAAGTTTTTCATCGGTGTCAAGATGAAAGAGAAGCCCAGCCATTTTCCTTCCCCAAGTCAGCAGTTCTTCTGAATTTAGAATAGAATAGAATAGAATAGAATAGAATAGAATAGAATAGAATAGAATAGAATAGAATAGAATAGAATAGAATAGAATAGAATAGAATAGAATAGAATAGAGTAGAGTAGAGTAGAGTAGAGTAGAGTAGAGTAGAGTAGAGTAGAGTAGAGTAGAATAGAATAGAATAGAATAGAATAGAATAGAATAGAATAGAATAGAATAGAATAGAATAGAATAGAATAGAATAGAATAGAATAGAATAGAATAGAATAGAATAGAATAGAATAGAAGCTGGAAGGGACCTTGGAGGTCCTAGTCCAGCCCCCTGCTCAAACAGGAGAAACTATACCATACCACTACTATGTCTAGTTTAATGAAAAGAAGGACCAGGGGTGACACGAGAGCAGTGTTCCAATATCTCAGGGGCTGCCCCAAAGAAGAGGGAGTCAAGCTATTCTCCAAAGCCCCTGAAGGCAGGACAAGAAGCAAGGGATGGAAACTCATCAAGGAGAGAAGCAACCTGGAACTAAGGAGAAATTTCCTAACAGTGAGGACAATTAACCAGTGGAAGGACTTTCCTCCAGAAGTTGTGAATGCTCCAACACTGGAAGTTTTTAAGAAGAGACTGGACAACCATTTGTCTGAAATGGTATAGGGTTTCTTGCCTGAGCGGGGAGTTGGACTAGAAGACCTCCAAGGTCCCTTCCAACTCTATTATTATTGTCATTGTTATTATTTGTTGTTGTTATTATTTGTTGTTGTTATTATTATTATTCATTAGACATAAACCTCAGTCAACTGAACATTCAAATTGGCTGGCGCTGATGGTTGACACAGGTTGCTACCAGCATCCTAGGTGTCAACCAGGTACCTCCTTAAAATTTGTTATTATTATTGTTGTTATTATTGTTATTATTTGTTATTATTATTGTTATTATTATTAAGACATGGTTAAGTAGCTTTGGGGAGTTCAGGGAGATGGTTAACAAAAGAGGGGAATGGAGCAAGGACAAGAAAAGAACACAGCAAAACAGGGGAGATTTTAGCTGTATACAGGTATCAGCATGAGCTGCTAAAAAAAAAACCAATTCTTTTCTTTGGGCCCTGGAGAAATAGATTCAGCCACAGACAATAAGAAATGAAACCAAGCATGCTAAAAATACATTGAGGGATTTGCAATTTTTTTTTTCCTAGGGAAGGGGATATTTTTTTCTCCTTTTATTTAAAAACTGTCAAAACCATTGTTATCTCAAAAGAGAGAGCCAGACAGGGGATGGATGGATGAAGATGAAGAAAGGCTAAAAGAAGCCATGGAGGTTTAGGAGGAGTTGAGCCACGTAACTAATGAGATCATAGGACTGTAAGGGACCTTGGAGGTCATCTAAGCCAACTCCCTGCCCCGTACAGTAAAAGAATAACAGAATGACAGAGTTGGAAGGGACCTTGCAGGTCACTAGTCCATCCTGAAGTAGAATAGAATAGAATAGAATAGAATAGAATAAGAATAGAATAGAATAGAATAGAATAGAATAGAATAGAATAGAATAGAATAGAATAGAATAGAATAGAATAGAATAGAATAGAATAGAATAGAATAGAATAGAATAGAATAGAATAGAATAGAATAGAATAGAATAGAATAGGAGCTGGAAGGGACCTTGGAGGTCTTCTAGTCCAGCCCCCTGTTCAAGCAGGAGAACCTATACCATTTCAGACAAGTGACTGTCTAGCCTCTTCTTAAAAACCTCCAGTGATGGAGCGCCCACGACTTCTGGTGGCAAGCTGTTCCACTGGTTAATTGTCCTCATTGTCAGGAAGTTTCTCCTTAATTCCAGGTTGCTTCTCTCTTTGATCAGTTTCCAACCATTGTTTCTCGTCCTGCCCTCTGGTGCTTTGGTGAATAACGTGACCCCCTCCTCTTTATGGCAGCCTTTCAGATACTGGAATACTGCTATCATGTCTCCTCTATTTCTTCTTTTCTTTAGACCAGCCAAACCCAAGTCCCGCAGCCGTTCTTTGTATGTTTTAGTTTCCAGGCCTTTGATCATCTTAGTTGCTCTTCTCTGAATTTTTTCCAAACTCTCAACATCTTTTTTGTGATATGGTGACCAAAACTGGCTGCAGTATTCCAGGTGTGGCCTCACTAGGGTTTTATAAAGCGGTACTAATACTTCGCGTGATCTTGATTCTATGCCTCTGTTTTATACAACCCAGGATTGTATTAGCTTTTTTGGCTGCTGCTGCACACTGCTGGCTGGGAGGTAATCTGTCAGGCCCCGGTGATTTATATTCGTCAAAGTCGGATACGTGTTCTCTTACCATTTTCTTCCTTATTTTAATATCTGTTTCTAATTTGTCTTTTGCAGTGTTTTTTTGGGTATGTTGGGCTACAGTTTCTTTTTATGTGAAGACTGATGCAAAGTATGAATTAAGCAGCTCTGCTTTCTCCCTCTTGCTTGTTATTTCCTTTCCATCTTCTCTCTTTAGTGGACCTACAGTTTCCTTGACTTTTTTCTTGTTGTTAATATGTTGGAAGAAACTTTTTTTATTATCCATGATTTCTGTTGCAAGTCTTTGTTCGTTCTGAGCCTTTGCTTTCCTGACTTCATCTCTGCATGTTCTGGCTGTCTGCTGATAATCGGCCTTAGTTATGTGCCCCTCTTTCCATTTTTTGCATTTGAGCTTTTTGTCTTTCAGTTTGTCAGAGAGACCTTTGTGCAGCCATATTGGTTTCTTCTTGAAACCCCCTGCACAGGCAGGAGACCCTATACCATTTGGGACAAGTGACTGTCCATCACCTCCAGTGATGGAGCACCCACAACCTCTGAAGGCAAGTCGTTCCACTGGTTAATTGTCCTCACTGTTAGGAAGTTTGTCCTTAATTCCAGGTTGCTTCTCTCCTTGATCAGTTTCCATCCAGTGTTTCTTGTCTTGCCTTCTGGTGTTTTGGAAAATAAGTTGACCCCCTCTTATTTGTGGCAGCCCCTGAAATACTGGAATACTGCTATCATGTCACCCCCTAGTCCTTTTTTTCTCTAGGCTGGCCAAACACACTCTTCATGTCTTTTAGCAGATTCTGTATTCCTATCTTAATGAATTCTCCAGACTGCCTCAAAGAGCTTTGTGGCTCTTGTTTTTTAATCCACCCTAATTCCAGCAATTCTGAACAGGAGCCTTCTCTTACATGATTGCTTCAACTGCCGTGGAGTGATCCATTCAAACCAATTAGCTTTACATGTTAGCTATTTTTGCATGTACACATACATAAAACATGCTGTCTGCAGGAACAGCTTGTCGGCTTTAACTTTGCATTCTCTACATTTTGCATGTCTCTAGCTTTGTTTTATCTCTTGGGTTGGCCCATCGCCATAACAATAACATCTAATTTAACTATAATAACTGCTGATCACGCTTTAATCACGCTGTGTTATACCCTGGGAGTTTTCGCGAGGGTGTAAAAGAGACGTGTGGGTGTTGTTTGCTGAGGAGTTAAATGAGGGGAAATAAATAGCAAGTAAAAATATTTGGGGGGAGGCGGGGGGTGGCGAGACATCTTTCTTGACAGCTGGGGAATTCTGGGAGTTGAAGTCCACACATCTGAAAATTGTGACGGTTGAAAAACAGTGCTCTGAGGGAATGAAGTTAGCTCAAAACATTATCGGCCGCCATCTTCAGACTGGGCTCAGAACCTTTGATCAAAGTACGACAAGGTCTCAACTAGATGTCCTTAGAAGCTGTCAAACAGACACTTGTACACGAGACAGAGATTTAACAGAATAACGGAGTTGGAAGGGACCTTGGAGGTCTTCTAGTCCAGGGTCCCCAAACCTGTGGGCCACAGCCCACTAGTGGGCCGAGAGGGATTTGCAACATGGCCATGGAAATAGCCAGTGAGCGTACGCACATGTGCATCCTCACTTGCGCAAGTGGTGGCGAAGCGCATGCACACACGCTCCATTTGCGTGAGTGGCGGGCGCGCAGGCACGACGCTCGTGCAAATGGAATTGCACACGTGTGTGCTTGCCAACCGCTTGCACAAACCATCCCCTCCCCCCCACAGTGGTCCGCAAAGCTGGAAACGTTGGGGAAGTCTGTTCTAGTCCAACCCCCTACTCAAGCAGGAGACCCTATCCCCATTCCGGACAAGTGGCTGTCCAATCTCTTCTTAAAAGCTTCCAGTGATGGAGCCCCCACAGCTTCTGGAGGCAAGCTGTTCCACTGGTGAATTGTTCTGTTAGGAAATTTCTCCTTAGTTCTAAAGTTCTCAGTTCTTAATTCTCCTTAGCTTAAATCCCATTGCTCCATATAGTCAAATGCTGTGATGACTCAGTATCTATACTTTTCACTATGATATATGCTCATCAACAAGAGGCCGAGCACAGAGAATGCATGCAATATTAACAACAGAAGCGAATAGGGTTGAACTGAGGGGTCCTTGGTGGTGATGACATTACCAAGTTGGGTCATGAAAGGTCTGCAAGAAAACAGCCAAGCTCGGAGAGCACCAAGGACTCCACAGCAATATTAACCATGATCACTCCCCCATTCCTGAACAGAAGTACACAACAGAAATTGAAAGGGGTGTTGCTAATTCCTATCGAGATTTCCTGTAGCAAACCAAGGGTTGGATGTGAATTCAGCAAATCGGCGGCGAAGCCATTGTAGTATCTGGAGTTTGTAGTATCGTGGTTTCTCCGAGAAATAATGGCTAAGGAAAGCACAGCTTCCTGTAATGTACGAAGGCCACACTGCAGACCCTGGGAGAACTGAGCAATGTGAGAACACAAGATCCTGTCCTTGTAAGTTCAGTTTGTCAAACGCTGCCGGTAATTATCCCAGAATGAACTTCGTTTGGGGGCTGGCAAGCTAAGGAGGGGCAGGGGGGTAAAAAAATAAGCAGCAGGAGACCCTCCTTGGCTGTTTCACTCCATGTTCTCCACCAACAAGGCACACCGAACTGATTCTGCCTATTTACTCTGCTACTCATGATTTGCATTGCTAATTAAATGGGGATTGAGCAAAACGCCGGTGGTTGTTGTTGTTTCTGTCTCTCTCAAATGCACACACAAATGTTCCAAAAGACCACAGGGCAACTGATGCTTTGAAAGGCAGGAACACAAAAAGGGCACTCGGTCTCTAAAAGGTTCGCCATCACTGCCCTAGGCAGTGTCTCTTGACCCTTTCTTCCAAGGTCCTTCCCACATACCATCATAGCCCTATGCTTACAGCTTGAGAAATTAGGGAGGGTCCCTTCCAAGCCTCTTTCTCCACCTCTTATGTTGCTCTGGGCTATGCTGTCTCTTGTCTGTTCACCCCCTAGGCAGCATCCCTTCTCCCTAAGGTCTTTCCCACATACCACTACACTACTCCAGCCAAGAAGCCCAAGCAGAAGGACTAATTCTATCTTTATATTAAGGTTACATTAACACATTTCTGCAAGACTGAATATATTTCTTCCCTTTTACTCTCCAGAAAACTAGGGAGGGTCCCTTCTAATATGTTTCCTTCTGCCAGCCGAGATACCTTTTACTCCCTGGTTGTCTGGTCTGCATTTCTCTCTCCTCTCTCCCCCACGCATCGTTTATGGGTTCATAATTTTATCGTCCGGCTGGCCGGAAGTGTTTAGCTCCCATCTAAGAATCTAGGATGAAGATGTTTTTCCTCGCCATCAAAGTGTTGCTACGCAAAAGCTAACAGCCACTTTATTAGCCCTTTCGCCAGGATTTAAACCCTTTTGATGATCACAAGATGCTGCCGTCAAGATTGGTGAGCATTTAAAAGCTGTTGCTTTGAATTATTTCAGCCCCCAGGATGCCAGATATATTTCTTTTAATAAAACAGCTCGCTCGACGCTTCCCATAAATTAAACTTGTTCTTTTAGTATTGTCCTGGCAAATATTCATCATGTACTCTCTCTCTCTCTCTCTCTCTCTCTCTCTCTCTCTTTAATGATTTAAAAGGGTTGAGTCAAATGCAGAATCAATATGGAAATTGTAAATATAGGCAGTTCTCAACTTAGGACCACAATTGGCATCAGAATTTCCATTGCTTAAGCAGGGCAGTTGTGCCTAATTTTACAACTTTTTCCACCACGGTTAAACAAGGTTTGTTAAGCAAACCTGGTTCCCCCGTTGACTTGGCTCGTTGGAAGACAGATGGGAAGGTTGCAAACGGTGATCACGTGACGCCGTGACGCTGCAACCGTCACAAATACACGCCGCTGGTTGCCAGCACTCAAAGTTTGATCACATGACCATGGGGATGCGGCAGCTGTCATAACTGCGAGGATTGGCTGTAAGTCACTTTAACTAGTACCATTGTAACTTCAAATGGTCACTAAACAAATGGCTGTAAGTTGAGGACTTGCCTGTCCTGCCAATCATACCACGTGGAGGTGTCCCCCTAGTCACTAGGAGACAACTTGATTCAAAGGAGTCTTGACTTTCATCATCGTATTGGTGATGAACACAATGACAAAATCATGCAGTAGGTCGATGTATCCATATTGTCTGCAGTTGAGTCAATATGGCCTACCAAGCCAGACTCAATAGCTTTGTGTATGGGATCACCACAGATGGGGACTGCAGCCAAGAAATTAAAAGACGCTTGCTCCTGGGGAGGAAAGCTATGGCAAATCTATTCAGCATACTAAAAAGCAGAGACATCACCCTGCCAACAAAAGTACGTATAGTCAAGGCCATGGTTTTCCCAGTTGCAATGCATGGCTGTGAAAGTTGGACCATAAGAAAGGCTGAACGCCAAAGAATTGAGGCCTTTGAACCATGGTGCTGGAGAAGACTCCTGCGAGTCCCCTGGACTGCAAGGCGATCAAACCGGTCAGTCCTAGAGGAGATCAACCCCGGCCAGATCCTGAAGTTGAAACTCAAGTACTTTGGCCACCTAATGAGAAGGAAGGACTCACTGGAGAAGAGCCTGATGCTGGGAAACATCGAGGGCAAGAGAAGAAGGGGACGACAGAGAATGAGGTGGCTGGATGGAGTCACTGAAGCAGTAGGCGTGAGCTTAAATGGACTCCAGAAGATGGTAGAGGACAGGAAGGCCTGGAGGAACGTTGTCCATGGGGTCGCGATGGGTCGGACACGACTTTGCAACTAACAACAAAATGGGGCAAATCCAGTTGTGGTTTATTCAGTCGTGTATTGTTAAGCCCACTGTGGCTTGCATGGATGGAATCTGACACAAGGGAATGTTTGTCTAGCTTACTTCCGTTGGGAATCAGCGCCGCTTCCCTCATGATTTTGGGTTCCTCTGGGTTTTTTTGTTCTTGTTAAAAGCTTTCTGGAAATCTCAGGATTTGTCTAAAACAGCCGCTCTTCAGTGACAGCATTTTAGCCCCAAAGCTGGTCCTGGAAAGTCCCTGGTGACTTCCTTTAAATGTGTTTCCAATTAATGAGAAGTTCCCTTTGAGACCATTTCAAACTTATCCCTTTTTCCACACCAATCGCCAATAAAGCAGACTCACAGAAGCAAGAGAGGTCTGACAACTGTGTGGAAACTGAGGTAGGCCACAATGAGAGTTGGGGGAGAGGAATCAATCCCCCTCATTTTCATTCAGCCCTTGAGTCAGAACACCTGCCCTTAAGAGCTCCTTGGGCGATAATTTCGGTACTCCAGTCTTACGTGGAGTAGATTATTCATTTGTACGGTGTTAGGTAAACACCGCTGAAGGGCCATTCTTGCCTCTCTGAAGAACGTTGCCTTTTTCAGCCACACAGATGTGGCGTGAGCATCAAGCAGACAACAACCGCACAACAGCAGCACAATAACAGCTGCTCTGCCAGGGTGAACCTGATTTCAAATCCCCGCTCAGGAATGAAGCTTCAAGGAGACTCTCTGGAGAACCACAAGATAGAGAGATGGATGGTGAGAGAGACAGAAGAAAGAGTGAGGAAGAGACAGAGGGGAGAGAGAGAGAGAGAGAGGAATGGATGGATGATGGATGGATGGATGGGTAGATGTACATATACTGTAGATGGACACAGAAAGAGAGAGGGATGGATGGATGGATGGATAGGTAGATGTAGATACTATAGATGGACACACACAGAGAGAGAGAGGGATGGATGGATGGACCTGAAGAGTGGGGGGAAATTTAACTCCAAGAAGGTTCATCTAAATAGGAATTGTAGTCCCAACACTGTGGAGGATGACAGTTCTGAGTCTTCTGGACTACTGTAGTTTACTAAGAACTTTGGGAGAATCTTTTTCCTATGCCTTCCACCCACATTTCTCTCTCTCTCTCTCTCTCTCTCTCTCTCTCTCTCTCTCTCTCTCTCATGCATGCATCCATCCATCCATCCATCCATCCATCCATCCATCTCTCTCTGTATTCATCTATAGTCCATTTACATCTATCTATTGCCTACCAACCTACCTACTATTTACCTACCTACTTATCTCTCTTTACCCACCCATCCATCCATCCATCCACCCATCTCTCTCTGTGTGTCCATCTACAGTATATCTACACATCTACCTACCCATCCACCCATCCATCCATCCATCCATCCATCCTTCTCTCTGTGTGCGTCGATCTATAGTATAGCTACATCTACCTACCCATCCATCATCCATCCACCCACCCACCCATCCATCCATCCACCCATCTCTCTCTCTGTGTCCATCTACAGTATATCTACACATCTACCTACCCATCCACCCATCCATCCATCCATCCATCCATCCTTCTCTCTGTGTGCGTCGATCTATAGTATAGCTACATCTACCTACCCATCCATCATCCATCCACCCACCCACCCATCCATCCATCCATCCATCCCTCTGTGTGTGTGTGTGTGTGTGTGTCCATCTATAGTATATCTACATCTACCTACCCATCCATCCATCCAACAATCCATCCATCCATCCCTCTCTCTCTGTGTCCATCTATTCTATAGTATATCTACATCTACCTACCTACCCATCCATCCATCCACCCATCCATCCATCACTCTCTCTGTGTATGTCCATCTACAGTATATCTACATCTACCTACCCATCCATCCATCCACCCATCCTATGAAAGGAAGCTCAATTTCTTTCAAGCTTGGCCCCTGCCACCAAAACAGGTGAATCGCAGAAGATAACACCAAGAACGAACGTTTAGTGGGAAGGGTTGACATTATTTTCCACCAAATTCTCCCCGTTGGTGGCTTTGTTTGTGTTTTTACATTCAAGCAGAGAGACACAGACGCGCATCTGCGTGGCGTGCCTTCCTGATGGAGGCTAGCCTACCCTGAAATTAAAAAATCTCGCCCCTCTTCTTCGTGTGATCTGCCTGTGAAACACCTCTCCTCCCCCTCCTCCTCCTCCTCCTCCTCCACCTTTGCCCCAACAGCTCATGAAACAAATTAAAAAGTCAAATTGAAATGCAAATCTTTCCTGCAAATAATTAATCCCAAGGTTTCTCAAATACTCATATTAATTCCACGGGTGCTGATGGGGCAGGAATCGAGAGCGTGGTATTTTTAGCGTCGAGGCTGTGTCAGACGAACCCGTGTCGAGAGATGAGCTGCTTTGCCTCCAGTTGCGCAGAGCTTTGCACAAGAACAGCCTCAACGGACCCAGCTAGAAAGTGGGAGATTGTAAGTTCTACTGCCACCCAAGGCATGAAAGCTGGCTGGATAACTTTGGGCCACTCACCAGGAGACGATGAGTTCTAGTCTCACCTTAGGCATTAAAGTCAGCTGAGTAACTTTGGGCCACTCACCAGGAGACCGTGAGTTCTAGTCTCACCTTAGGCATTAATGTCAGCTGATTAACTCTGGGCCACTCACCAGGAGACGGTGAGTTCTAGTCTCACTTTAGGCATTAATGTCAGCTGAGTAACTTTGGGCCACTCACCAGGAGACAGTGAGTTCTAGTCTCACCTTAGGCATTAAAGTCAGCTGAGTAACTTTGGGCCACTCACCAGGAGACGGTGAGTTCTAGTCTCACCTTAGGCATTAAAGTCAGCTGATTAACTCTGGGCCACTTACCAGGAGACGGTGAGTTCTAGTCTCACTTTAGGCATTAAAGTCAGCTGAGTAACTATGGACCATGACTAGGGCTATCTCACCCAGTGCAGGTTATCCTTGACTTATGACCACTATCGGGATCAGAGGCTCCGTTCCTAAGCAAGGTAGCTAGAAAATGAGTCGTGCCCAATTTTTGAACCGGTTTTTTTGCCACTGTTGATAAGCGAATCACTGCAGTTGTTAAGTGAATTAGGTCACCCAACCAATTGTCATGGTTAAGGCAGGACTAGAACTGTCTGTCTCCTAGTGTTTGGCCCAAGGTCACCCAGCTGGATTTCAAGGCTAAGGTGGAACTAGAACTCACCGTCTCCTGATGAGTGGCCAAAGTTACTCAGCTGACATTAATGCCTAAGGTGAGACTAGAACTCACCGTCTCCTGGTGATGGGCCCAAAGTCACTCAGCCGGCTTTCATGCCTAGGGTGGCACTAGAACTTACATTCTCCCACTTTCTAGCCTGGTGCCTTAACCACTAGACCAGGGGTAGGCAACCTTGGCTCTTTTATGACTCGTGGACTTCAACTCCCAGAATTCCTGAGCCAGCCTGGCTCAGCTTGGAAGCCTCTCCCTTTCCCCTCAGCGTGGCTGGCTCAGGAATTCTGGGAGTTGAAGTCCATGAGTCATAAAAGAGCCAAGGTTGCCTACCCCTGCCCTATACCATACTGGCTCTAAACTAATAGCCATGGAACCCCACGAAGTCTTTCTTCGTTACTAACTCTTTAGATTTTTTTTTTTATTATTTTTTTGTTCTTTCTCTCTCCTACTACTCTAGAAGGTGAGTTGTCGATTCAATGAAATCTCCAGCGGGAGACCAAATCATTGTGATCGCTGACTGGTGTGGGTGGAATAAATGACTCTTTTGTTGGTCTTTCATGGACCCAGTTGGCAGCTCCCTCCTGGTTGTGCCTACTCAGAGCTGGGCCTGTTGCATTTGCATCGCCTGCCCTCCTGTAGAGGCTGATCACATCTGTTTTGTTTAGGTTTCTCTTTGCTGGGCTTGTTCATTACGACAGAAAGGAGCATTTGATGGAGTAATGAGGGGGGGGAAAACACCAGGGGCTGGAAAGGAAGAGCTTTCAATCCCTCTGACAATATGGAGTGGAAATTCCACCAGGCGGGGAGGGGAAAAAAAGTATCGCTGGCTTGATGGAAGGGAAGGGATGGGCTGATTTTTACTAGAAAAGGAACCGACAAAACGATTAAACACCTTATTCGGGAAATTAGTCCCAGCTCCAGTTTTCTACTCAAAGAGACCTAGAACATAGAATAATGGGGTTGAAAGGGACCGTGGAGGTCTTCTAGTCCAAACCCCTGTCAGGCAGGAGACCCTATGCCATTCTGACAAAGGACTGTCCAGTCTTTTCTTAAAAACCTCCAGTGATGGAGCATCCACAACTTCTGGTGGCAAGCTGTTCCGCTGGTTAATTGTTCTCACTCTCAGGAAATTTCTCCTTAGTTCCAGGTTGCTTCTCTCTTTAATGACCGCCTACTCTTGTCTTGCTCTCTGGTGCTTTGGAAAATAAGTCGACACCATCTTCTCCCTTAGAGTCCTTCAAGGACTACTATCATGTCACTCCTAGTCCTTCTCTTCAATAGGTTAGATGTACTGAGTTCCCTCGAGCATTCATCATATAGCTTAGCTTCCAGACTTCTTATTCTCTTGTTGTTCTTCCTAAACAGCTGATCCAGACCATGACTGTGGTCCCTCTGCATGGAGAAGACATTCTCCAGAGTTACTGTCCAAGAACAGGGACAGTAACTTACTCCAGCCCCCATAATTTGCTCTAACTCTTGATCCTCTAAGCCAGAGGTTAAGGCAACGCCGAGGAATTATCCTTCAGGATATCTTGGTGAGTCCAAGATAGTCCAGACCGGATTCCTTAGACAGCATCTAACGGAGCTGAGGTCATGGCCCCCATGTTGGACTCAGAGTCTGCAAAATCAGCAAGTGGTTCTCCAGAGAGCAGCTTTCAGCCATCTGTCCAAATGAAGCTTGGAGAACATGTTCAGGTTGACTGACCACCACCTTTCTTTTTCATGTGAAGCTCTAACGGCTTCAAACATCTTCCCCGTTAGGCATCAGGAGAGCTAAAGGGTTTTGTGAAACCCTACGAGGGCTGATGGAGCAATCGGCGAGTTTGCTCCTGCCTCTCAGGATGTTGATATCTGCCATGTTGGTTTGCCCATGGATACAGTTTAATTTCAGGGAAGGGTAGTCTGTAAAATTAAGGTCACAAGAACCTGACAGCTGTCACGGGCGAAGGAGGCTGTGAAAGAAGAGAGTGGGGTGAATGGCATCAAATCCATAGTATGTTTAAAGGACTTGCCTCGGTGCACATATAACGTCTCTTGATGAGAAGCTGAACGTGACCAAGATGCCTTCAGCCTTCTAAATTTGGTGATCTCTGGGACAGGAGTAGATGAATTTCCTGACTGTGTACAGTGTGTGGACAAAGCAGAGAAACTTCCTAACAGTGAGGACAATAAACCAGTGGAACGGCTTGCCTTCAGAGATTGTGGGTGCTTCACAACTGGGGTTTTTTAAGAAGAGATTGGAGAACCAGTTGTCTGAAATGGGATAGGGTTTCCTGCCTAAGCAGGGGGTTGGGTTAGAAGTCCTCCAAGGTCCCTTCCAACTCTGTTATTCTGTTCTGTTGATCTATTATTCTTTCTATGATCTCGTGTGTAGCCCAAAGAAATTCCGGAATGGTATAGGATCTCCTGCCATGGGCAGGGGGCTGGACTAGAAGACCTCCAAGGTCCCTTCCAACCCTATAATTTTTGGATCTATGTTCTAATTCATGGAAGTCATGTCTGTCAAGGGCCAAAGGCAACATGGCATCTCTGGCTTGTGGGCGGGTTGGATGGCTTCAAAACCTGGTCAAGTGGAATAAGGGCAGGTGATGGCTACCTTTGTGTCTCCTTGTGTGTAAGCAC
Source organism: Azemiops feae (assembly GCA_023970755.1). Taxonomy (NCBI): domain Eukaryota; kingdom Metazoa; phylum Chordata; class Lepidosauria; order Squamata; family Viperidae; genus Azemiops; species Azemiops feae. Next base: position 71,350 of record JALGBA010003169.1, on the reverse strand, counting down.
CCCAAAGGGATCTAATTGACCATTAAGAAACAACACACAGGTAGTCCTCAGCTTACAGCCATTGGTTCAGCACCCATTCAAAGTTACAACGGCACTGAAAGGAAGTGATTTACAGCCCGCCCTTGCCCGTAATGACCGTCATAGCATCCCTACAGTCATGTGGTCAAAATGTGGACATGCATTTACAATGATTACAGCCTCCCAGGGTCCCTGATTTGCCATTTGCAAACTTCCAGGCAGCTTCCACCAAACAAAATCAATGGGAGAAACGGGATTCGCTTAACAACCACATGATTCATTTAACAACCACAGAGATTTGCTTCACAAACGTGGAGAAAAAGGTTGTAAAATCAAGCAGGAGTCACTCACTCAGCAATAGCTGATGCCGCTTCACAGTGTTTTACCGCCCTCTCTAAGAGTTTCATAGAGTCAGCCTGTTGCCCCCAACAATCTGGGTCCTCATTTTACCAACCTCAGAAGGATGGAAGGCCGAGTCAACCTTGAGCCGGTGAGAATCAAACTGCAGGCAGTGGGCAGAGTAAGGAGAAAAGGCAGAGCAATAGCCCTTAGACTTATATACCACTTCACAGTGCTTTACAGCCCTCTCTAAGCAGTTTACAGGGTCAGCCTGTTGCCCCCCAACAATCCGGGTCCTCATTTTACCGACCTCGGAAGGATGGAAGGCCGAGTCAACCTTGAGCCAGTGAGAATCGAACCGCTGGCAGTGGGCAGAGTTAAGGGAGGGAGGGAGGGAGGGAGGAAGGGAGGGAGGAAGGAAGGAAGGAAGGAAGGAAGGAAGGAAGGAAGGAAGGAAGGAAGGAAGGAAGGAAGGAAGGGAGATAGCCCTTAGACTTATATACTGCTTCACAGTGCTTTACAGATCTATAAAGAGGTTTATAGAGTCAGCCTGTTGCCCCCAACAATCTGGGTCCTCATTTTACCGACCTCAGAAAGATAGAAGGCCGAGTCAACCTTGAGCCGGTCAGGATCGAACTGCCAAACTGCAGGCAGCCGGCAGTCAGCAGAAGTAGCCTGCAGTACTGCATTCTTACCACTGCGCCACCACAGCTCACTTAACAACCGTCTGGCTTAGCAGCAGAAAATCTGGTCCCCATTGTGTAAGTCGAGGACTGCTGGTGTCACCCAACTCTCGACAGTTCAAAACTGTGTGTTTCAAAGGTGAAACTGCCCATATATTCAGGGTAATTGCTGGTGAGATGCAGTTTTCAGAGAACAGGACAGAAACCATCCTTCTTCTTGGACGCTTTCAGACTTTCCAGTTCAGCCTGCAGTTTTTGGATTTCCTAGTGGTGTTCCATCCATATAACAAACTGAACATGCTTAGCTCCCAAGACCAGACAAAATAATGACCAGCTCTGGGTCTTGCTTCCGTTTCTTGAATATCGGGTACGATTGGCTGGGCCACCCAACATGCGAAACGATAGGTGAATCAGAATAGAGCTGGAAAGGACCTTGGAGGTCTTCTAGTCCAGCCCCCTGCTCAAGCAGGAAATCCTATCCCCTTTCAGACAAGCGACTGTCCCGTCTCTTCTTAAAAACCTCCAGGGATGAAGCACCCACAACTTCTGGTTAACGGTTCTCACCGTTGGGAAGTTTCTCCTGGCATGCGGGAACAATGGTTTGCAGCGACAAACCTAGGTTACGAAGCCCGGCTTCCAGATAGCCAAGCTAACCATCATCGGTCTGAATGGATCAGTAAACTGCTACCCTGGCGAAGGGACTGTGCGCAACGGGGAATAAAAAGATGCCCGGCGGGCGTTCATTAGCCAAGATATATCGTTTATATTCTTTTTCAAACGCAGCCCCATTTTTACATTCCTCCGAACCAAAATCCATCCGGCTTGCTGGTGATTTCGAATTTTAACAAAGAAGTCACCCTTCTAATCTCCCCCTTATGCTCAGCGCTGCTTATTAGAAAACAGGTCTCCGATAGCCCAGGCTCCATTCTCTTGCCTGTAAAATTGCCTATTCTCTCTTGCTCTGCCCCCTAAATGGTCTCTGGGAACAAAAGGTTTCTGTTCTGCCATAACAGCCAGCTTTTATGTACTTTAAGTTGCTGGGCAACAGTAAGGTTTGCCACCCACAGGTATTTGCCTTCAGATGGGCTGAGAAGCAAAACAGAGACAAAGGAAAGGAAGAATAAAGCAATTGGCAACGGTTCCTTAAGGGGCTATTAACGTTCACGGGGGGGGGGGGGCTGCCTTTACAGACCCGAAGCTGTTTCAAAGCCCACTTGAGTCCATCACTGGAGGTTTTTAAGAAGAGGCTAGACAGACACTTGTCTGAGATGGCATAGTTCTCCTGCTTGAGTGGGGGGCTGGACTAGAAGACCTCCAAGGTCCCTTCCAGCTCTATTCTATTCTATTCTATTCTATTCTATTCTATTCTATTCTATTCTATTCTATTCTATTCTATTCTATCCATTCTGAATTCTATTCTATTCTATTCTATTCTATTCATTCTGAATTCTTTTCTTTTCTATTCTATTCTATTCATTCTGAATTCTATTCTATTCATTCTGAATTCTATTCATTCTGAATTCTATTCTATTCTATTCATTCTGAATTCTATTCTATTCTATTCTATTCATTCTGAATTCTATTCTATTCTATTCATTCTGAATTCTATTCTATTCTATTCATTCTGAATTCTTTTCTATTCTATTCTATTCTATTCTATTCATTCTGAATTCTATTCTATTCTATTCTATTCATTCTGAATTCTATTCTATTCTATTCTATTCATTCTGAATTCTATTCTATTTTATTCTATTCATTCTGAATTCTATTCTATTCTATTCTATTCATTCTGAATTCTATTCTATTCATTCTGAATTCTATTCATTCTGAATTCTATTCATTCTGAATTCTATTCTATTCTATTCATTCTGAATTCTATTCTATTCTATTCTATTCATTCTGAATTCTTTTCTATTCTATTCTATTCTATTCTATTCATTCTGAATTCTATTCTATTCTATTCTATTCATTCTGAATTCTATTCTATTCTATTCTATTCATTCTGAATTCTATTCTATTCATTCTGAATTCTATTCTATTCTATTCATTCTATTCATTCATTCCCCTCAAATACTGGAATTCTGCTATCATGTCCCCCTTAGATTTTCTTTTCTCTAGACTGGCCATACCCAAATCCTTCAACTGTTCTTCATATGTTTTAGTCTCCAGGCTTTCAATCATCTTAGTTGCTCTTCTCTGCACTTTTTCCAAAGTCTCAACATCTTTTTTGTAAGGTGGTGACCAAAACTGGATGTAGTATTCCAGGTGTGGCCTTACTAAGGCTTTATAAAGCGCTTTGCTTAGCGATAGCAACTCTGGTCCCAATTGTCGTCTGAAATCGAGCTGGTCCTCGCCTTACGACCGCAATTGAGCCCAAAGTTTCCGTTGCTCAGAGAGACACTTGTCAAGTGAGTTGGGCCCCGTTTTTACAACCTTCCTTGCCACCGTTGTTAAGTGAATCTCTGCAGTTGATAAGTGAGTAACCCGGTTCTTAAGCGAATCCAGCTTCTTCACTGATTTGGCTTGGCAGAAGGTCGCAAAACGGGATCACATGGATCCCGGGACACTGCGACCGTCATAAATATGAGTCAGTTGCCAAGGATCTGAGTTTTGGTCACGTGACTGTGGAGATTGCTGCAGGGGTTGTAAGTGTGAAAAACGGCCATAAGTCCCTTTTTTTCAGGGCCATTATAACTTTGAACGGTCACTAAATGGACTGTTGTAAATCAAGGACTCCCTGTACTTCTATAGATTTCCTGGCGGCGTCCTTGTCCATGTCATCCCCAGATCTGATCCTGCTTAATTCTTTGAAGTGAGCTAAAATCCAGACTGATGGTCTCGTTTTGGAAAGTGGCTTTTCGAAAACAGAAGCTCTCATTAAGATGATTAAACAACAACTCCTGTGACATATATTGTGTTACTCTGGACATTTTGTTTAAGGGAAGGGTGTTGTGGAGGTGTTATGGGTGGGTTAAATCCTGTAAATTAATACCAAACTAAGGAAGGCAGGTCATCAATATTTATTCTATAGACAACAATATTTGCGGTTGTGAAACAGATTTAACAATTTACATTGTTAATCAAGCCAAAAAGAATTAAACTAACCCCATAAGGGAAAGGGTGAGAGTATTAATTAACTCAAAATTCATTTCGGGTAGCTTGAAACAAGGCAGAAGTTGCTGTTTCTAACGCCTACGTTACTGTGACAACTACGATTTTCGGGGATTAGCACAAATTTCCTGCATTCTCACCAAGTTTACAATTAACTTAAATTTTGCAATGCACCTCGATTCGACATTTTTGTCCTTCTTCTCTGCTGGATCAAAATTACATTTCAGTGCTGCTTTAACCCCAGGATTTTTTATTATTATTATTAATGTGGGGGATTTTTATGCCACTCTAAACAAAATATAGGTCACATAAACCGAGTCTATGTGAGCCTGGTAGTATATATATACACATTTAAATCCTCCTCCTCAGAACCGGATCGTAAATTTGCCTTTGAAACCAGAAAGTAATGGGATTCATTGGCGAGCGCAAAATACTATCTATTCTTTTGACCCAAGCTTATTTCTTTAGGGTAGAGAAACGTATGCAAACTCTGTCTGCGTTTGAATGTTGGATGGATTTCACTCAAAACCAGTCCTTGAAATCCCAAGAGCGTAAAACTTACACAGCGGCTTTAAGACAATGCTGCATTTTCTTGTGGTTCACGTTGTGCGTTTGTTATTTTGATTCCTGCCCAAAGTTCTTTTGGGCAGAAAATAAAGTAAGCAAATAAAGTAAACTTCCATCGCATATCCATTCTCAGCCAAAGCAATTGCTTTTAGGCTTTTAAGGGAGGAAAGTCTCAAGGCCAGGGATCATAAACATTTCTCTTGTGTTGTCCTGGATAACAAGTTGAATCGCTTGAGTTGTGGGTGCTCCATTGCTGGACGTTTTCAAGAAGAGATTGGACAGCCCTTTGACCCTGGTGGTACAGTTCTACAGATGTTCCAAAATAGCCAGAGGATGAGATAGAACATAGAGTCATAGGGCTGGGAAGGGACCTTGGAGGTCTTCTAGTCCAACCCCTTGCTCAAGACAGGAGACCTTATTCCATCCAGGTCAAATGGTTGTCCGGTCTATTTTTGAAACCTCCATCGATGGAGCACCCATAACTCCAGGAGGCAAACTATTCTATTGATTATTTGTTCTCACCGTCAGGAAATTTCTCCTTAGTTCCAGGTTGCTTCTCTCCTTGATAAGCCTCCCTCTGTTACTTCTTGTCCTGCTCTCAGGTGCTTTGGAGAAGAGGTTGACCCACATCTTCTTTGTGGCAGCCCCTCAGATATTAAAACACTGCTATCGTGTCACACCTAGTCCTTCCTTTTACTAGACTAGATATACCTAGCTCCCTTCACCGTTCATCATACAAGACAGAACCTTTTTTTCTTTTCTGTTTTACTATGTCCTGGAGGATCAGAAGAGAGAAATGGCCCAAGTGTTGATAGGACCATGTTCAGAGCTAGAACTAAAGAAAGAAGAACCCTCTTGGCAGATCTAAAACACAGAAGAAACAAGAGAATTCAACACATTCCGAAAACCATCCTAGAAATCCCGTAGGGAAATACTTGCAAGATGGAGGAATTGCAAACTAACTTTGCTTTCTGATGGCCTGAGCTATTATAAATCCAACTTCTCCTCGCCATCTAATTTTAAAGAGTCTGCTTATTCCCACAGGATGTTGAGAACCAGCTCAACGGTGGGGGGGGTGATTTTGCTACATTTTGTAAAGCCATGGGCAAAATTGGTCTCTAGTCATGCTGGCTGCATCTTCCCCGAATCATGAACGAAGCGCGAGCAATCTCCAACAAAAATCTGGGATCCGGGTACAATTCCACATCTTCACAAATTGGCCAGCTGAATACACCTGCTAGTCAACGCCATCCACGGCGACAAAAACACAGTCAAGTCCCAGAGTCTGGATGAACTGAAGCTCAAGGCCCACTCTTACTTTTAAGAGCTTCCCACTTCAGAGTGAACAGCGGTCACCAAGGATGCTCTGTGCGTGCCTAGTTTAAGCCTTACACAACAGGTATTTCCCAAGGTTAGAATGTGGAGGCCATTGTTACAAACCACAAAGGGAAAGCCACGTTGGATATTTCAGTTCAAGAGAAAGCAGACCGACACATCGATAAAAGTTGCTGTTCTCCCCAACTCGGACACGCACATACACCTCTGCACACAAGCACTCTTGAGTCTTAATGAGAAAAGACACCTGTGGTTGCACACAAGCACGCACGCGCCCCGGCTTTCTTACCAGTTCTCAGCATTGGGATCAATGCGCTCACACACAATGGTAGCAGTCGTCTGTGTCCGTCCATTGTCAACATCTTGTTGAACTTGCCACCGGTGTGGATCAATGACTCGAAGGTCGATGATCTTCACACCTGGGGCAGCCTTAACTCTGCCGGGAAAGCAACAGAGATGGATTTAGTCCTGAACAATTAAGGCAAAGAAGAGAGCAACATTCCCAAGTGCTAACAGATCTTTGTGTACTGCAGGCCCCAGAGCAACAACTGGAGGGAGCTTTGACGTGTCCCTCAGCCCCGGGAGAATACGGGACAATTTGCCCACAGTGTATGAGGTCCTCCTAAGGTCTTCCTCTTTTACCTGGAGGCTTAGTTGGGAGATCCTGTTCTGCAGTTACACTGTATTTTTCCAGCGGATGTCATCCTAAATGTATTTATTTTATTTTAGAAAATTTATACTGCCACCTACTCGCAGAAATTTCCCTTTCCAAAGCGCTTATATGGATATTCTTAAAAGTCACTGAAAACCTGAGTGAAGGACAAACCTTCCTTCTCAATCCTAGACTTTTCCCAGGTCAAACAGGACCGTGAGATCCTAAGGAGCAAAATCCTAAGGCCCTTTTTTTCATGGGCGGGAAAGGTTGGAAGATTTTTAAGGACGAAAGGGGGGGGGTGGATCCCCTTGGAGATTTAACACATTCATTGTCTTCTGAGTGGGGGCGAAAAAAACTAGGGTGAAAAATGGGTGGGTTTGCAACTGATTTTCCATTAGTCACAAGCTGTCCCTTCTGTGAAGGTGGAGAATCCTGGATGGGCTTGTTTTCCCTGCCTACTTCTCCATCAGTCTGTTTGAAATCTTGGGTCCTGTGTACTTTTTTCCCCCACCCTTCTCCTCCTGTAATTTATGTAGGATATAATACCCGTGTTTCCCCGAAAATAAGACCGGGTCTTATTATTTTTATTCCCTGCAAAAGAGGCACCAGGTCTTTTTTTTTGGGGGGGGGGGTGTCTTTTTTACTCACCTCCTGCACTTACAGCCCTGCCCAGCCAGCCCACTTCTTCTCCACTTCTTCTGCAGCCAGACGAGCAGCTGCAGAATGCAGCTGCATTCTGGCCTGCATTTCTCAGTCTGGAAGACCTCTGCAGCCGAGTACCGAGCGATGGATTCATGGCTCGTATCTCAGCTGCAGTGGCCTTTCCAGAAATGCAGGCCTGGCTGCAGGAGACGCCGCAGAAGAAGTGGGCCGGCGAAGAGAGGCCTGGCTGCAAGCTGAGTGGGTGCGGGGCACGTGGGGCAGATCCACACCCCCACCCCTGCCCTAGCTTGATTTTTAAGTGTGTGCCTCACCCCAAAACTAGGGCTTATTTTTGAGGTAGGGCTTATATTAGGCCCACCTGCAAAAATCAAGCTAGGGCTTATTTTGGGGGAAAGCCTTACTTTCAGGGAAACGGGGTAGTTTATCAAAGCTCTGAACTCCAGGCCAACAGCGTAACCTGGGAGCAGAACAAGCATCAGACAATGTTTTTAGGAAAGCACACAAGCAGAAACGCTGCTAACGAGTGTATCATGCTTTACTTATCATGCTCACTGGAGGGCCAGCTAGGAAATTCCAGTCTAGAAAAACAATCAACCAGAAATCGTGGGCGCCCCATCACTGGAGATCTTTAAGAAAAGACTAGACCAGGGATAGGCAACCTCGGCTCTTTTATGACTCGTGGACTTCAACTCCCAGAATTCCTGAGCCAGCATGGCTCAGCTTGGAAACCTCTCCCTTTCCCCTCAGCGTGGCTGGCTCAGGAATTCTGGGAGTTGAAGTCCACGAGTCATGAAAGAGCCAAGGTTGCCTACCCCTGGACTAGACAATCCTCTGTCTGAGATGGTGTAGGTTCTCCTGCTGAAGCGGGGGGCTGGACTAGAAGACCTCCAAGGTCCCTTCCAGCTCTATTCTATCCTATCTACTCAGGCTATTCAGGTAAAAAGTCTATGTAGCTGAAGGAGCCAAACTAAGAGATCAAGGAAACTCATAGCTGTTCCTTGCATTCTGCAAAGTCAGTAAACGCACAAAAATGCACGAATCAGGTGGACCTTCCCGGTCATCCCGAGGCAGAATAGAAGTAGGACCTTTAGAGCTGGGGGGAAAAAAAGCTGGTTAATCCTCCTGGTCCTCCAGCAATTTTTAATAAATGCCTTGTTGCAAGTATGAAAAAGAAAAAAAAGGGGGGGGGAAAGAAGGCTTCATAGATTTGCTTTCCCAACCAGAGTTTATAGTGGGGAAAAGAAAGAAAGAAAGAAAGAAAGAAAGAAAGAAAGAAAGAAAGAAAGAAAGAAAGAAAGAAAGAAAGAAAGAAAGAAAGAAAGAAAGAAAGAAAGAAAGAAAGAAAGAAAGAAAGAAAGAAAGAAAGAAAGAAAGAAAGAAAGAAAGAAAGAAAGAAAGAAAGAAAGAAAGAAAGAAAGAAAGAAAGAAAGAAAGAAGGAGGACTGTGGGGTCCTTGATGCTCTCTGAGCTGGGTGGTTTTCTTGCAGACATTTCATGACCCAACTAGGGAACATCATGAGTGCTAGAAGGGAGTGGGGTTGGTGGAATGGAGGAGAAGGGAGAGGAAGGAGAGGAGGAAGGAAAGAAGGAAGGAAGGAAGGAAAGAAAGAAGAAGAGGACTGTAGGAAGATCTATTTCTGAACAACTCAGCAAATAACCCCAACAAAGCTTTTTGGACTATATATTGCAGAGAAAGGAAGGAAGGGAGGGAGGGAGGGAGGGAGGGAGAAAGAGAGAGAGAAAGAGAGAGAAAGAAAGAAAGAAAGAAAGAAAGAAAGAAAGAAAGAAAGAAAGAAAGAAAGAAAGAAAGAAAGAAAGAAAGGAAGAAAGGAAGGAAGGAAGGAAGGAAGGAAGGAAGGAAGGAAGGAAGGAAGGAAGGAATTATTTTCTGAAATTGCAGTGGTCACAACATAAGTTACTTCAAATTGTCAAGTCACGAATTCCTGGATGCAAATTAAATGTATTTTGAATGATACCATAAGGAATATAAATAGAGGAATGAATGAATGAATGAATGAATGAATGAAGGAAGGAAGGAAGGAAGGAAGGAAGGAAGGAAGGAAGGAAGGAAGGAAGCAAGGAAGGAAGGAAGGAAGGAAGGAAGGAAGGAAGAAGAAAGGAAGGAACGGAGGGAGGGAAAGAAAAGAAGAAAGAAAGAAAAAGGAAGGAGGAATGAAGGAAAGAAAGAAAGAAAGAAAGAAAGAAAGAAAGAAGGAAGGAAGGAAGGAAGGAAGGAAAGAAGGAAGGAAGGAAGGAAGGAAGGAAGGAAGAAGAAAGAAAGAAAGAAAGAAAGGAAGGAAGGAAGGAAGGAAGGAAGGAAGGAAGGAAAGGAAGGAAGGAAGGAAGGAAGGAAGGAAGGAAGGAAGGAAGGAAGAAGGAAGGAAGGAAGAAGGAAGGAAAGAAAGAAAGAAAGAAAGGAAGGAAGGAAGGAAGGAAGGAAGGAAGGAAGGAAAGAAGAAAGGAAGGAAGGAAGGAAAGAAGGAAGGAAGGAAGGAAGGAAAGGAAGGAAGGAAGGAAGGAGGAAGGAAGAAAGAAAGAAAGAAAGAAAGAAAGAAAGAAAGAAAAAAAGGAAGGAAGGAAGGAAAGAAAGAAAGAAAGAAAGAAAGAAGGAAGAAAGAAAAGAAAAGAAAAGAAAAGAAAAGAAAAAAAAGAAAGAGGAAGATCTATTTCTGAACAACTCCAAAGAGATGCCCTAACAGGAGCTATTCTTAATGCAGTTATTGGGAGACCCGCCTAAAGAGAAATTTTGACGTGAAAGTAAGTGGCTGGAAACAAGACTGTTTAAATTTTTATGAACCACCGGCTTTACATTTGTGCACAGAGCTTTCGGCTTGTACAAGCTTGTTTTTAACGTTGGGTTTGAGAGGATGGCGTTTCTTTCCAGCTGGGATTTTTTTTATTTATTTTTTTAACCCACATGGCTCAAGGCCAAAACAAAACAATTGAACTGAAGCGGGAACTGGGAAATCAATCAGCTAGTTGACAATGCTAACAGGATTACGCTGCAATCTGGTGTCCGTTTACTCTTAACAAGGAGGCCCACTGGGTTGGAAGCTCACTTACTCCCAGGTAAGGGAGTAGGTTGCAACCCTTCATCTATTAATAAAGCAGTTATTTGGAAAGGCAGAAGCCGCTGTGGAAAAACTACCATTTCTAAACCGTGAAAAGCAAATGGATTTTATTTTTTTGGGATTTTTCCTGCTAGTTTTAAAAGCATCTTCACGTTAGTTACAATGGGACGGTAAATGAATATCACGGCTTTGGGCGTGGACATTTTTTTTTTTTTTTAAGGCATTGAAAGATTTACATAAAGAGTATTTTTTAAAAAAAAAAAAAAGTTGTTCTTTCTGATTGACTTGGAAGGTAAGCAGGATGGGGCTCAGTTCAAACTCAGAACGGAAACAGTCTGGAAATCCTAGGATGGTTGGGTAGATCGGAAGGTCAAAAGAAGAAGAAAAAAAATCACAGAATCCAGTTTTGGGGGGAGAAAATTAAAAGGTACGGTTCCGGGTGAAAACCGACATTTCGCAGAGTATTTATGTTAGAATAAGCCTTGTCAATAAATACATATCCCTTAAACTCCGCTGAAGATGTTACCTAGCCTGGTAATGAAAAGTTCGGAAACCGACCCAGGAGCTCGGAGAACGAATCTTCACCCACCTATCTCAATTCTGGCATTAATCGTTTATTCAGAATGTTTTCGTTTTCCATTTGACCTTACTCTCTTCTTTTCCCCAGGTGCACATTCATATATCAAACTCAGGAGAATAGTTTTGCACGTGAGGAAGCAGACGTGAGTCCATGCAAGATTCGGAAAGAAAACTGTCCATCAAACAACCTTAGGCTGGAAGTCCCTCCTGTTAAAGACCAAGCCTATTGGGAAGAAGATCTGAATGATAACGGAGAGAGAGGCTGGATAGGAAGTTAGGATATGTTGCAGGTCCCACCTGTATTACTTCCGGTGGGACCACAGAAAAGGGACTTTTCAGTGGTGGCCTCTTCTCTGTGGAACATTATTCCCTCCAGCCTGTTGCTTTTGGGAAAGGCCCAGAAGATGTGGTTTTGTCGGCAGGCCCGGGGGACCCTCCAAGGGAGACGGAGCTGATTAAGTGATTGATTTGATTGTGTTGTTGTTGTTGCTGCCGTGGGAGTTGTGGCGGTTTTGTGTTGCGTATTTTGAATGTCGCAAGCCACCAGGAGTCCGCTGTGTGTGAGATGGGCAGCCATATAATTTTTTTTTTTAATAAGTACCATAAAAGTCACACCTCACCTTAGGGAGAGGACTGATCAACGCTTGTTCGGGGTGAGGGGAAGAAGTTACAAACTTGACAGAGCCCCGGGTTTTAATTCTGACATCCCAGAATTTCAGGGAAGGAGACTTGAGGGCTATGTTGGTGTTGCAAACTATTTTAAAGACCGCCTTGTGGTTGATGCTACAGGCTTCACGTGAATCTCTCTTCAAAATGGCAGAAACATCATGCTATGTTCTGAGCACGTAGGGTGCCAGGAAAACCCAAGAATGTGGTTTGGGCAGCCATGTGGTGTGGCAGTGTTGAGATTGCCCACCTCTGCTGTCAATCATACAGAGGAAAAAGGAGGAATTAACCTTGGCATAAGTAAGAGCTTTGATTTCAGAGCTCTTTGATGTCACCACGATCCCACCACATGGGACAACCCATTCAGAACAATCAGTTGAAACCCTCTTAGGTGTGGCACAACACAACTACAGTAATACATCCAAAAACCAAGACTGTGTTTCTTCTCAGCCCATTAAGTACATGAGCAAAGGCCAGACCGATTAGTATAAAATGGCACAACAAAACTGCCAACGTTAGATGTGATGAGATAGATAGATAGATAGATAGATAGATAGATAGATAGATAGATAGATAGATAGATAGATAGATAGATAGATAGATAGATAGATAGATAGATAGATAGATAGATAGATAGATAGATAGATAGATAGATAGATAGATAGATAGATAGATAGATAGATAGATAGATAGATAGATAGATAGATAGATAATACAGGGAGGGTAGATAGATAGATGATAGCTGGATAGCTGGATATATGATAGATAGATAGATAGATAGATAGATAGATAGATAGATATGGATGGATGGATGGATGGATGGATGGATGGATGGATGGATGGATGGATGGATGGATGGATGGATGGATGGATGGATGGATGGATAGATAGATAGATAGATAGATAGATAGATAGATAGATAGATAGATAGATAGATAGACAGATATAGATATAGATATACTATAAAGATATAATAGATAGAGATAGAGATATAGAGATATAGATATGCAGATGACTCCATTTCAGATTTATTACACTTTTAACATCTAAATCAGGAGGATTCTATCCTATAGATTGAGACTGATCTGAGGTAATTTAATGGGAAGTTGGTTGTCGAAACATATAATCACATTTTTAGAACAATGTAATTACCCTGAGTGTAATGTGATTTCTTGCCAGTGGGTTTAAAAAGTGCAACATTCGCCAATCTTGGGGTCTTGCATCAAACATGACAACCACAGCAAAATTAGCTTTAGGAAGGATGATAGAGCATTCAATTAAAAAAAAAAAAAGGACATTACAGGGGTTGGGGAAAAACAGCAGGACACAGCAGAAAATGCAATGACTGTATGCTGACAATGAATGAGCATCAGTAAGAAGAAAACCTTGCTAAGCAAATTAGGATATTTTCTGTATTTTAAACATGAGCTCTTAAAAGCTGGCCTTTAGCCTTTGCATGAAACGAAGAAGCTGTTGTCAGGATGGATTTAAAACTGATTAATGGTAGAAAGAGAATGCTTTGGATCTACCTGTTGCAGGGAGGGAAGGAGGGAGGGAGGGTGGGAGGGAGGGAGGGAGGAAAGAAGGAAGGAAGGAAGGAAGGAAGGAAGGAAGGAAGGAAGGAAGGAAGGAAGGAAGGAAGGAAGGAAGGAAGGAAGGAAGGAAGGAAGGAAGGAAGGAAGGAAGGATTCTTAGATTCATTTTAGGATCTGTCTGAGGTGCTGAAACTTTATTCAGTACGAAGGTATGTTTGCTGGACAGGTGGGTAGAAATCGTTAACTGCTTATCACCAAAACTAATGATTGACCATAAAGGTAGCAAGAGAAATCTTGGTCAATCTGCTTATTTCACTTCTGGACAATGGAAATATTTTCTTCTTTGGCAATTAGAGGAAAAATCTCTTATAACTCTTACATTTCTTCAAAGAGAATTGGATAGTTGCAGCGACAAAGATTCTGAAAGCTATAAAACCATTCTCCCTTCCTTCCTTCCTTCCTTCCTTCCTTCCTTCCTTCCTTCCTTCCTTCCTTCCTTCCTTCCTTCCTTCTTTCCTTCCTTCCTTCCTTCCTTCCTTCTTTCCTTCCTTCCTTCCTTCCTTCCTTCCTTCCTTCCTTCCTTCCTTTGTATTTTCAAGTCTTCCAAGTTTAACATACCAAGATACTTCCAGCCTGAGTTCAGGGGAACATGTGCAAATTAGTGAAATTCCTTGTCTGGGTCTGAGTCATCTATCTAGACATCTTTTGGTTTCAAAAAAATATATCTCTGGCTATAAATATGCACACGAGCACAACCGTGACCCTCCTCCACTATTGATAAAAGAGAGAAGTTCAGCCATTCAGGGATATGTCAGCAAGATTTACCGTCAGAAGAGTAGGGCTCTGGGGTTGTCAACAATTCCTTGGGGGGGGCTACATCAACATGCCATCCTTAATCTCACACCTGCTGCTCTTAATATATCCTGGCAGAATTGAATTCTCCCTCCTTCTGCAAGCAGGATACCAGCCCTCCCCGAAGGGAGAGGGGAAGGCACTGCCATTTCCCCAGCCACAGGCCCAAGTGAGTTGTCACAGCTGATCATGTCCATTTCTTATTCCCAGCGGCCCTCTGTCAGTCACGCTCAACAAGAGTGTGGAAATTCAATTTGTCAACTGGTGATCCTTAAGTGATCAATAATTACCTGTAATTAAGCTGCAATTTCAATGCCACGGCAAAGGAGGAGGTGTCTAGAATGAGAAATTGAAGGCGGAAGAGAGAGCCCGGGAGATGTTCTCCTTCGAATCAATTTCCCTGCCTCCGATCAGTAAAAACCGCAGAAGACAAGGGGTTTCTAGTCCTCGGTTGTGTCGGTAGCCTTAAGAAAGGCCATTTTTTTTCCCACAAGAAAAAAAAAGGCTGTGCTTGGACTTAAGAATTTAAATTTGAGGAAAATTTATGTAACGAAGAAGATTGCAGAGATGCTGCAGTCATTAAAGATGTTTTCTTGGTGGATTTATATTAACAGCTATAAATCTAGGGAAGAGTGGTTTTTTTAAAAAAAAAAAGTGTCTGCTTGGAAAAACTGCAGAGGAAAATGGTTGAGGCTGATGGACTAAAACACTGATCTGTTAACAAAGGAAATAAAACCACTGCAATCCTATATCTACTAACATAATAAACCCAGGTTAATTTACCATGTAAGATATTTCCTTCTACATACGGGTAGGATCCAACTGTAATAAACATCTCCTTCCTACATTACGTATCCTATTCCAGATGCACAGTTCACAAAACATGTCTTTGCTTCATGGGAAAAAGTCTCACACCAATTTTTTTTAAAAGGGGCATTTCCATTAACTAAACATGTTAATGCATTGGAAGGGGGGGGAAACCTGGGGGCCACTTGGAAGCATATCTGTGCTACTTTACCATTTTCCTCTTTACTTTATTTTGCCCCCAAACAGACTAATTCAACGGGGTCATTCCAATATCATTTCAATGGTGAAAAAAGTAAAGTTCTACATTTAGGCAAGAAAAACCAAATGTACAGGTATAGTATAGGGGGTACCTTGCTCAATAGTAGTAACTGTGAGAGGGATCTCGGAGTCCTAGTGGACAATCACTTAAATATGAGCCAGCCGTGTCCTGCAGCTGCCAAAAAAGCCAACACAGTGCTAGGCTGCATTAACAGAGAGATAGAATCAAGATCACGTGAAGTGTTAATACCACTTTACAACGCCTTGGTAAGGCCACACTTGGAATACTGCATCCAGTTTTGGTTACCACGGTGTGAAAAAGATGTTGAGACTCTAGAAAGAGTACAGAGAAGAGCAACAAAGATGATCAGGGGACTGGAGGCTGAAACATATAAGGAACGGTTGCTGGAATTGGGCATGTCCAGTTTAATGAAGAGAAGGACGAGGGGTGACATGATAGCAGTGTTCCAGTATCTCAGGGGCTGCCCCAAAGAGGGAGTCAAGCTATTCTCCAAAGCACCTGAAGGCAGGACAAGAAGCAACGGATGGAAACTAATCAAAGAGAGAAGCAACCTAGAACTAAGAAGGAATTTCCTGACAGTGAGAACAATTAACCAGTGGAACAACCTGCCTCCAGAAGCGGTGAATGCTCCAACACTGGAAGTTTTTAAGAAGAGACTGGACAGCCATTTGTCCGAAATGGTATAGGGTTACCTGCCTGAGCAGGGGGTTGGACTTGATGACCTCCAAGGTCCCTTCCAACTTTTTTAATTATTATTATTATTATTATTATTATTATTATTATTATTATTATTATTATTATTATTATTATTATTATTATTATTATTATTATTATTATTATTATTATTATTATTATTATTATTATTATGTCTATGTCTATGTCTATGTCTATGTCTATGTCTATGTCTATGTCTATGTAAGAGAAGAGTAGAGACTGGAGGCAGAGTCAAGAGAGGAATCAGCCTGGAGTCATTAAGTTGCCAACAAAATCTCTAAGTCCAACCTCTCTTGAATCCCATTACTGCTTCTCTAGGTTAGTGTCAAAAAAGAAGAATCAGGACCACGCATGAAATTCTAGTTAATCTAGTTTATTGCTCTTGCCTATAGTGGAGACCTGACAGCAGTGACCCAATATTTGACGGGCTGTCACAGAGAGGAGGGGGTCAACCTATTTTCCAAAGCACCTGAAGGCCAGACAAGGAATAATGGATGGAAACTGATCAAGGAGAGATTCAACCTGGAAATAAGGAGAAATTTTCTGACAGCGAGAACAATCAACCAATGGAACAGAAGTTGCCTCCAGATGTTGTGGGAGCTTCATCACTGGAGGCTTTCAAGAAGAGACTGGACTGCCATCTGTCAGAAATGGCGTAGGGACTCCTGCTTGGGTGAGGGGGTTGGACTAGATGACCTACAAGGTCCCTTCCAACTCTATTTTGCATATACAAGAGTCAACTAATGGCACTAGATAAAAGGAATCTAAGAAGGGTTGAACTTAGAACATTTGTGGGAATGTAACAGCTCCAGGCTAATTCCTCTTTTGATTCCACCCAAGGCTCTATCTGTTCTTCTACAGTATATTAAAAAGAAAAAAAAATTCCAAACTTCATGCTCAAGAACATCTCTTTAAATAATAAAAAGCCACCATGTATTTAAACTTAGCCAGAAGCTTTTCTGCAGATTCCCACGCAAATAAAAAGTAGAGACCAGAACTGCAAGCAGAAAGACTTATTGGAAGAAGCTTAGGGTAAAATAGAAACATTTTCTTTTCATTAAATTGGCCCTCGAAATAAGGGTCACGTCTATTTTTTGCTGAATGTTGGCAGCTACGAAGATGGAAAGTGCAAAATTTATTAACGCGACTCGAGCAGCGAGGGAAGGGGTATTTTTTAAAAAATAAAAATAAATAAGTCTCACCCCAAAGGTCAAATCATAACATTTTCAGGTGGGATGGGGGGGGGGATGACAATCTCTATTAAAATGTAAACATCGTTCCTTGCCGAAATTAAAAAATGAAAATGGCAGCTCTTGAGCCCAGAATGCAAGATTTGTCCTCCGTGGCAAAATCACAGCCTGACAAAGAAGTGGTTAGACAATCCGTATGAGATTTTGCTTCAGGTAATAAATCTCTGATGGTGGAGCACATTTCTGAATATAATAAAACAAGGTTGAGGGCTCCGTGAGTCTGTTAATTATATCAGCAAGGACGGGAGGTGGCAGGTCCCATTCATGATGCCTCGTTTCAGAACATCTGAAGATGTTCACCTGATCTTCTGCACACGGAAAGGAAGACAATAGTAAGCAATGGAAATAAGAGGACTATCTAGAGCTGGGGTCTTCAAACTTGGCCCTTTTATGACTTGTGGACTTCAACTCCCAGAATTCCTCAGCCAGGCATGCTGGCTGAGGAATTCTGGGAGTTGAAGTCCACAAGTCATAAAAGGGCCAAGTTTGAAGACCCCTGATCTAGAGCAGCAACCATGGCCCCTTTATGACCTGTGGACTTCATGGCTGGTTCAGGAATTCTGGGAGTTGAAGTCCACAGGTCATTAAGGGGGCCATAGTTTCCCCACCTGTGATCAAGGGAAAAACCTGGTGTTCTTCTCTTGAATCTCCTTTTCTATATAGATTTAGAATGGATTTAAAACCTTCACGCGTGTCTATTTGGACTACATAAGATCCAAATCATTCAGTTCCAAGAGGACGCCGTGTCAGAAGAGCACGGTTAGCAACTGATCTCTCCACTGTGGACCAAAGTCTATAAGAATTTACATATGTCCAGTCCTTCGGGTGGTCCTAATATTGAAGGCCAATGAATAAATGTCACCTGGATGCAGGAGGACCAGTTTGAATGGCGGAACTGTGCTTATTTCTCTCAAAATATTTCTTAGGCAAGAAAAACCAAATGTACAGGTGTAGTATGGGTGGTACCTGGCTCAACAGTAGCAACTGTGAGAGGGATCTCGGAGTCCTAGTGGACAATCACTTAAATATGAGCCAGCCGTGTGCTGCAGCTGCCAAAAAAGCCAACACAGTGCTAGGCTGCATTAACAGAGGGATAGAATCAAGATCATGTGAAGTGTTAATACCACTTTACAACGCCTTGGTAAGGCCACACTTGGAATGCGGCATCCAGTTTTGGTCACCACAATGTAAAAAAGACGTTGAGACTCTAGAAAGAGTTCAGAGAAGAGCAACAAAGATGATCAGGGGACTGGAGGCTGAAACATATAAGGAACGGTTGCTGGAATTGGGCATGTCCAGTTTAATGAAGAGAAGGACGAGGGGTGACAGGATAGTAGTGTTCCAGTATCTCAGGGGCTGCCACAAAGAAGAGGGAGTAAAGCTATTCTCCAAAGCACCTGAAGGCAGGACAAGAAGCAACGGATGGAAACTAATCAAAGAGAGAAGCAACCTAGAACTAAGAAGGAATTTCCTGACAGTGAGAACAATTAATCGGTGGAACGACTTGCCTCCAAAAGTTGTGAATGCTCCAACACTGGAAGTTTTTAAGAAGAGATTGGACAGCCATTTGTCTGAAATGGTATAGGGTTTCCTGCCTGAGCAGGGGGTTGAACTAGATGACCTCCAAGGTCCCTTCCAACTCATTATTATTATTATTATTATTATTATTATTATTATTATTATTATTATTATTATTATTATTATTATTATTATTATTATTATTATTATTATTATTATTATTATTATTATTATTATTGAGTATCATCGCACAGTCAGCCAGATGTTCAGACTGGATTTGGCATTTTTGTCTACCTATCGAGTCCTTACCAAGGACCTGGGATAGGCAGATGTGGATGTTTGATGGCATTACAGATCTCGTCGCAGGATGGAAGCAGTTCCTAGTAAGGCCGCCTTTTGCAATTGACTAATGGCGAATTTGTCAATGCCAATGGTGTTCAAGTGGTGCTCCACGTGTTCAAGTGGTGCTTTATTATTATTATTATTATTATTATTATTATTATTATTATTATTATTATTATTATTATTATTATTATTATTATTATTGCTGTTGTTGTTATTGTTATTATGTTGAGAAAAGATGAACTTAGATGGTTGGGGGGGGGGGGTTTGACTACCGTGTTTCCCCGAAAAATAGACTAGCATGATTTTTCAGCACGCTCGTAATATAACCTCCCCCTCAAAAAAAATAAGCCCCAGTAAAGATTGTCAGACAGACAGATGCATTTAGTACCGTATTTCCCCAAATATAAGCCCTAACCGAAAAATAAGCCCTTATGCACCTTTTGGAGCAAAAATTAATATAAGACCGGGTCTTACTTTCGGGAAAACATGGCAGTGTTTGTTTCCTCAAACTAAGTTGCCTCACAATGCTGTTGTGAAGAGAAAATGGGAGGCTAAGAAGCTAATATGCTGTTCCGGAACCCACAACTATCCTTGGAAAGTGTAAACAATAACAATAATTTTAAGGTTGGGGGGAAAAAATTAAACTCCATTCCTCACTCTGCCTCCTCTAGATAGAATTAGATTCCTCTTGCTTTGTGTATTTTTTTTAAAAGAGAGACCAATAGTCATTAGCTTCAGTAAATAAGGTCATTTTTACACAAAGCAGTTCCGTGCATGTTAATTTCCTTCTCTGCAGAAGGAAGGGAAGAGGAAAAAAAAAAAAAAGACAAATAGCAATGGGACTAGAAATTTAATCTCCTGGCAATTTTGAACTTTTAATAAGGGTGGTTACGCTTCGATCTGAGCTAGCTGGTGTGGGGGGGGGGAGTTTGTGGGTTGCCTTGTGAGGGAACACAACTAGGCGGTTTGAAATACAGAAATAGCCATCTGGTCCCTGGGCAGATCCTGGATTCCTACGGATAGTATCTTATATAGAGGATACTATTTATGTTTTATGCAGTTTTGCATAGACTGTAAGATACTACCCTTGTCCCCCAAAAAACCACCCCACTTTCAGATCTGTCCAAACACACAGACTTCATCCAGATGGACGGACAGGCTAACAGACAGACAGAAAGGCACATAGATGGAGATAGCCGTCTAAGTGGATGGACAGACTGATGGACGGATAGATAGATAGATAGATAGATAGATAGATAGATAGATAGATAGATAGATAGATAGATAGATAGATAGATAGATAGATAGATAGATAGATAGATAGATAGATAGATAGATAGATAGATAGATAGATAGATAGATAGATAGATAGATAGATAGATAGATAGATAGATAGATAGATAGATAGATAGATAGATAGATAGATAGATAGACTAGATAGATAGATAGCTAGATATAGACTAGATAGATATAGATAGATAGATAGATAGATAGATAGATAGATAGATAGATAGATAGATAGATAGATAGATAGATAGATAGCTAGACAGACAGACAGACAGATAGATAGAGATATAGAGATAGATAGATAGATAGATAGACAGACAGACAGACAGACAGACAGACAGACAGACAGACAGACAGACAGACAGACAGACAGACAGACAGACAGACAGACAGATGGAGGGACAGTTGGGTGGACAAACAGATGGATGGACAAGCAGGTGGACAGACAGACAGCCCTGTCAGCATTTTCTGCCTCCCTGGTGACCCCAACCTGAAATGGGACGTAAATGGAGATTCATCGCCTGCCAGCTTCATCCAAAGTGTCAAACTTTTGTTTGAGCCAAATTTGGTTGATATAATGTTTATTTTATCAAACCTTCTTTTTTAGGTCACTTTATTATTAAAGCCTTGTTGTTGTTTTTTAACGTCTAGACTACTTT
Organism: Azemiops feae; assembly: GCA_023970755.1. Lineage (NCBI taxonomy): Eukaryota > Metazoa > Chordata > Lepidosauria > Squamata > Viperidae > Azemiops > Azemiops feae. Next base: position 50,416 of record JALGBA010003169.1, on the reverse strand, counting down.
TCTTCTAAATAATTCAAGGGAGAAGATATACTGCCCTTCAAAAGGAAGCCAAACAGATTTTGGACAGGTTTTTTGCAAAGCTAAGAAAAGCTCTGGTTGAAACTTTTGAAGGCAAATCCTATTTTAAGCGTTTGTGGGGTTTTTTCTTTGGATTTTTGAATTTTCGTTGGGAATCGTTTTGGGAACGAAAATGGCACACTTTGGGGAGATTGGGGGGTGAGGCAGGGGCTTTAATTGGCTTCCTGATTAATTCTATGTATTCCTTCAAAATAATCTTGACTGAAATCAATAGGAATTATGAAGAACCTAGAACAGAGATCTCCAAACCTTTGGGGACCAGGGACTGGTTCCGTGGAGAGAGGTTTTTCCGCAGACCAGAGAGTGTGTGATTTTGTGGGCTGCCTGCATCCCGCGGATGGGGCTTTGCTTGTTTGTGCGGACCAGTTGCTGGCATGCCGCGGCCCGGTACCGGTCCACAGACTGGGGCTTGGGGACCCCTGATCTAGAACCTTCTAGCAAAGGGGGAAGGGGCAGGGAGGGGGAAGGAGAGGAAGAGAGGGAAAAGGAGACGGGAGAGGGGAGAAGGAGGAGGAGGAGGAGGAGAAGGGAGAAAGGAGGAAGGAGAAGGAAAAAGAGAAGAAGGAGAAGGAAAAGGAGAAAGAAAAGGGAGAAGAGAGAGAAGGAGGAGAAGGAGGAGGAGGAGAAGGAGAAGAAGGAGGAGGAGGAGAAGGAGAAGGAGAAGGAGGAGGAGAAGGAGGAAGGAGGAGGAGGAGGAGGAGAGGAGGAGAAGGAGGAGGAGAAGAAGGAGGAGGAGAAGGAGAAGGAGAAGACAGAGAAGGAGGAGGAGGAGGAGAAGGAGGAGGAGAAAGAAGGAGAAGGAGGAGAAGGAGAAGGAGGAGAAGAAGAGGAGGAAGAAGGAAGAAGGAGAAGGAGGAGGAGGAGGAGGAGGAGGAGGAGAAGGAGAAGGAGGAGAAGGAGAAAGAGAAGGAAGGGGGTTCCTTCCTCCTAGGAACCTCCTAGGTGGTAGCTAGGTGGTCGAGCTGCTCTTCCCCATCCAGAAGGGGCCTTGCTTGCTGAGATCCCAAGAAGCCAACCCATCCACCTGGAAGGAGCCTAAACTTGGGGAAACGCAGCTACACAACAGCAGCCGGCTTCAGCTTTTTTTCCCAGCTCCGCTCTGAGACAATCAGAAGCCTCAAACGTGCTACGGGCCATGCACCTTCTTGATCAGAAGACATTTCTGGTGGGTTTCTCTTCCTGCTGCTCAGGGGCTGCTTGTCCTCCCTCCATTTTTCTTGAAGACCCCAGAAAACCTCCCATTCCAAGTGAAGGATTAAAAAAACCAACTGCCATCTGTCTGGTGGCAGACCTCTCATTACTGGGGGGGGGGGGAGAAAACCAAGGGAGAAAGCTTTGCCTACCGGATAATACTTTTTCCTCCCCTTGATGCCTTGCCGTGTACACATCTTTCATCCTTTTCGGCATACGGGCTCATGTTGATGAATATTAATTCACAATACTCCCCTCTCCCTCCAGACCGTAGCGATTGGTACAAGCCAGCACCCTTGTACTACTGGGCATCTCGCATTAATTTGGTGTAATCTATCGCGCTGGAGAGGGAACCGCCGGAGCGATTCTGTTTTCCAGAGTGCTGGGCCAGAGAGACGGATGCTAATGAGAGGCTGGTAGTAAATACTGAGCAGTAACAGATAAGGGGAGCCCAGCTGATTTTTGACCTTGCAAAGCAAGAATACAGTACAGCCCCTCCTGGACAGACAACAGAAGCTGTGCAAACATCTGGGCTTTTGCTACTGCCTGCTAAGAACTGTCATCTTGGGAGTGGGGTTAAACCATGAAAGGAAGAGCTTCCTACTTGGATCAGACCAAAGGCCCATCGAATACAGCTCCCCTGGATCCTGCAGTGGCCATAAAGTGCCTTCGGATGATCCGAGGCATGGCTAATAGTCATTCCCTTCTTCCAGGGTGGGTCTCCAGGTGGTATTTTGGAGATCCTGCCTCTGACTCTAGAGCTTTGGCCCATCCGTGGACTTCCTTCATTGAAGCTTATTTTTATTTTTTTTAAAAAGCAAGCAAATTTGGAATTGTGGGACCATCACCCAAAAGGTCCTGTGGTCCTCCAGGTTTTGAGGTTAAACTTCAGATGAAAGCTCTGGCCTGGAGGAGTGGGGAAGGAAGGAAGGAAGGAAGGAAGGAAGGAAGGAAGGAAGGAAGGAAGGAAGGAAGGAAGGAAGGAAGGAAGGAAGGAAGGAAGGAAGGAAGGATTGGAGAGTGGGAGGGCAATGGAGGGAGGGGGAGCAAGGAAGGAAGGTTGGAGGGAGGGCAAGGAGGGAGGATTGGTGGGAGGGCAAGGGAGGGAGGAAGGAAGAATTGGAGGGAGGGAGGGCAATGGAGAGTGGGAGGGAGGAAGGAAGGAAGGAAGGAAGGGAAGAAGGGAGGAAGGAAGGAAGGATTGGAGGGAGGGAGGATAATGGAGGGAGGGAGAAAAGGAGGAAGGAAGGAAGGAGGGAGGGAGGGAGGGAGAGAGGGGAGGAAGGGAGGGTGGGAGGGAGGGAGGATTGGAGGGAGGGGAGGGAGGGAAGGAGGAAGGAAGGAAGGAAGGAAGGAAAATGAGAGGGAGGGAGGGAGGATAATGGAGGGAGGGAGGGAGGGAGGGAAGGAAGCTCTCGCCTGGAGGAGTGGGGAAGGAAGGAAGGAAGGAAGGAAGGAAGGAAGGAAGGAAGGAAGGAAGGAGGGAAGGAAGGAAGGAAGGAAAGAAGGAAGGAAAGTAGGTTCCAAGACTTGCCTCTTTCTGAAAAGACGACAACCACATGCTGGATCCACCTTCCTTTTTTTTTCCCAACCAAAACCTGCCCTTCCCTCTACCTCCCGATAGAGTTAAATCCATGGCAGGAGGACAAATTACCCACTAGGATCCAAGGCCCATTATTCATGTAGTTTTACAGCCCCCTGCCAGCCAACACCAAAGAGACAACTCCCCTACAGCATCTCGTAAAAGATGACTTGGCCCCCCACCCATCCACCCCCCAAGAAAGCCATTTGCATTTTTATCGTTTCCGTTTCGCCTCATCCTGGATGCAGGCTGCATTATATATTTATAACCGCTGAACGGTTCCAGCCAGGGAGAGTTTGCAAACCGTGTCTGCGTGTTCATTAACATTACAAATATTTGACTATTATTCCATACACCCTGGTCTGTTCACTGTGTAGAGCATCCTAATGGATCTTGTGTGCCTTGGAAAGTTCCCAGCAGGAAGAGCACTTTTTCTTTTCTTTCTTTCTTTCTTTCTTTCTTTCTTTCTTTCTTTCTTTCTTTCTTTCTTTCTTTCTTTCTTTCTTTCTTTCTTTCTTTCTCTTTCTTTCTTTCTTTCTTTCTTTCTTTTTTTTTTCCTGTTTCCCCCTGTCGATATATTAATTTCCCAGATTTTATTTTAAATATGTAAGCGCCCAAGCATTAACCACAGGAGATATACCAGTTTGATTCACCTCCTTCCAATACGATGGTGGGGGGGAACTGATACTCTGGGCGTATTTTTCACTGCAAAGTTTACAGACAAGGAGATCGATGGCGTCCTTGCCGCTAGTTCTCATTAACTCTGCAATCTATGGTCTTGCCCTAGAGAGAGACGTGGCCTTTGGTGTAGAAATATTTTTCAAGTCGAGTAACTCATGTGGGATGTATATTTGAGGAGTGCTGTTGTGTGATGTGAAGGTCACGCCGTGACCTTTTGGGCTGAAATGGGATTATGATATCCGGTGGCTGGAATTCTCTGAGGTGCATTATATGGGTTTGGAGGAGAAGGAGGAAGTTGGAAAGAAGATAAGAAGGAGAAGGAGAAGAGGAGGAAGAGGAGGAGGAGGAGGAGGAGGAGGGAGAGAAGCAGCAGGAGAGCAGGAGAAGGAGAAGAAGAAGGAGAAAGAGAAAGAGAAGTAGGAGAAGGAGAAGTAGGAGAAGCAGAAGAAGCAGGAGAAGAAGAGGAGAGGAGGAGAAGGAGAGCAAGAGAAGGAGGAGGAGAGCAGGAGAAGGAGGAGGAGGAGGAGAAGGAGAAGGAGAAGGAGAAGGAGAAGGAGAAGAAGGAGAAGCAGAAGCAGGAGAAGGAGAAGGAGAAGGAGAAGGAGGAGAGGAAGGAGAAGGAGGAGAGGGAGGAGAAGGAGAAGAAGAAGGCAAAGGAGAAGCAGCAGAAGAAGGAGAAGCAGAAGAAGCAGGAGAAGAAGAGGAGAGGAGGAGAAGAGAGCAAGAGAAGGAGGAGGACAGCAGGAGAAGGAGGAGGAGAAGGAGAAGAAGGAGAAGCAGAAGCAGGAGAAGCAGGAGCAGAGCAGGAGAAGGAGAAGGAGGAGAGGGAGGAGAAGGAGAGGGAGGAGAAGGAGAAGGAGAAGGAGAAGAGCAGAAGGAGGAGAAGGAGGAGAAGGTGGAGAAGGAGGAGGAGAAGCAGGAGAAGGAGAAGAAGGAGAAGGAGAAGAAGGAGGAGAAGGAGAAGAAGGAGAAGGAAAAGGAGAAGAGCAGAAGGAGAAGGAGGAGAAGGTGGAGAAGGAGGAGGAGAAGCAGGAGAAGGAGAAGCAGGAGAAGGAGAAGAAGGAGGAGAAGGAGAAGAAGGAGAAGCAGGAAAAGCAGAAGGAAAAGGAGAAGGAGGAGGAGGAGGAGGAGAAGAAACAGAAGCAGAAGCAGGAGAAGGAGAAGCAGGAGAAGGAGAAGGAGGAGGAGAAGGAGGAGAAGATTTTTTTTTGCTGGTCTTGCACATTGTGATCACATACATGGGCACCCGTGACCAAAGACACAAGCCCCCCCTGCCTACTTTGCAGTATGTTAAAGCAATAAACATCTGCCGAGACTGATTAATGGGCCCTTCCTTTGCTTTGACCATTAATCAAAAGCCATTTACTGAGAAACGGCTACGGACCCGTAGATTATTTCTATTACATGAGAAGGAAAGGAAGGTGGGGGACTCAAATCCCCCAGCTATGCAGAGGAGGAGGAAAGCCTCAATGCCCGGGGGGGGGGGGGGGGGGGAGGGGAAGAGAATAAAGCCAGCTTTCTAACATGCAAGACAGGCCTGACAGCTTCCTTAGTCAGCAGCCCAAACTTTGCGGGACTGGACGGGTTTTCGCTGATGTTGACAGGCTTTTCATCTTTCGTTGATAAATATTTGCTGGGGAAAGTGCCGGCATGTCGAAGTAAATCGTCTTGTCTAGAGAACGGGCACCCTCCTCGCCGCCCTTCTTGGGATGTCGGTCAATTTGTCGGACTGGCTACTTGGTTGAGTTGGCAATAAATAATTTTTTAAGCTTTTTTTCAGGAGAGAAAGTAACAACCAAAGGCGCCGAAGAATTCCAGGTGAAGCCTTTGGTTCTACTGAGAAGTGACACCTGTCAATACAATCGAGGGTGACGCCTGCCGTTCCCTGGGAAACATTTTCGACGTCTTTTACAGACCTCGCGTCTGCTTTGCTTCTGCTTCTTTCTTTCTTTTTCTTATTAGTAGTTAAAAACACCGTTCTCCTGTATCCTAGGAGCCAGGCATGCACAAACAAGCCGAGCTGCAGGGCTTATCTGCATTGATGATATTTCAGAGGTATATACTCAGCTTTTTAAAAAAAAAAGGGACATGTCCAGACGTGCGTTATTAGTTAGGGTGAAAAAGTTTGCTAAAACAAGGCAATCATTTTGCGACATTTTAGAAGTTTGGGTACCAAAAGGTAGACAGGTAGTCCTCAATCTGCAATGGTTCGCTTAGTAACTGTTCAAAGCTACGACGGTACTGAAAAAAATGACTGGTGACTGCTTTTCTCGCTTGTGACCATTCCAATCTCCCCTGTGGTCACATGGTTTACATTTGGATGCTTGACAACCGACTCACGTTTATGACGGTCGCCGTGTCCCCCAGGATCACGCGACCGTCTTTTCTGACCAGCAAAAGTCACCGGGGGAAGCCAGATTCATTTCATAATTGTGTTACTAACTTAACAACTGAAGTGATTCACTTAACAGCCGTGGCAAGAAAAGTCGTAAAATGGAGCAAGACTGCCTTGACAAATTTCTCGCTTAGCAACCTAGATTTGGGGCTCAATCGTGGTCGTAAATTAAAGACTACCTGTATTAAAAAATGTTTCTTTTTCCATTTTTAGAAGGGAAAAAAAAAACAACCAGCAGGCCTGTTTTTGTACTTTCAAAACCCTATCTTTCAAAATCTCAAGCAGACAAGGAGCTAAGAGGAACGGAATTTGAAAGAAAGAAAGAAAGAAAGAAAGAAAGAAAGAAAGAAAGAAAGAAAGAAAGAAAGAAAGAAAGAAAGAAAGAAAGAAAGAAAGAGGAAGGAAGGAAGGAAGGAAGGAAGGAAGGAAGGAGTAGGGACGGGGAGGGAGGGGAGGGAAGGAAGGAAGGAAGGAAGAAGGGAGGTGAGGAGAGGGAGGGAGGGAGGGAAGGGAGGGGAATGAAGGAAGGAAGGAGGGAGTGCGGGAAGGAAGAAGGAAGGGAGGGGAGGGAGGGAGGGAGGGAGGGGAGGCAGGGAGATGAAGGTAAAGAAGGAAGGAAGGAAGTGAGGCAGGGAGGGACGGGAGGCGGAGGTATGAAAGGGAATGAATTGATGGCAGGGGAGGGGAGGGAAGGGAGAGGGAAGTAAGGAAGGAAGGAAGGAGAAGTGAAGGAACGGCAGGAGGAAGTAAGGAAGGACCCTGCAATTTTTTAGCCAAATCTCTTTCCAGCTATTTCAGCATCTGAACATATTTGCTATTTTGGTTTCTTCCGATGTCTTTTTGAATCTTTCATCAAAACAACCCTTTTTCACTAAAGGTTCAACTAAAAAAAACGTTTGGTGTGAATATTCCTGCCCTAAAGATCCATGATGAAAAAAACAAAGCTAAGGACATATTCTCAAAGATAGATATTTGCAGGGACTGTAGAGAAACTACACAGGGGGAAAGCCTGCCCACAATTTATTGATTTATAAATTCTCTACCTCAAATTGGAATATATATTACACACACCCACGTACAAGCCAACGTGAGTAAAACCATCAGTTATAATTTGGGGAGGCAGAGAGAAGGCAGGCTCATCCTACTGACCAGAAGACATAGAAATGTTAGTATGTTGAAATACCCCCCCATGGTCGTTATACTCATTACTAAGGGCTGAAAGCACATCAAGTGCATCAGTAAGAAAAACTTGTATCATTTGATGCTATAGGTACACGATATTTATTTTCCCTCTAAGCGTCGATTCGGTAAAGCCAGCTGTATAAACTCCAAATCAAATAATTATCTGATCAAGTTAATAATACTGGAAAAGCCGCAGGAGAGATTCTTGTTTAAACGTCACTCTTTTTTGTGGCGGCCAAATTTAAAGACTTTTTGGACACATCTCAATAATTATACTTTACTGGTCAAAAAACTGAGTGTATTATGCCAGTCACGAACGGTGTTCGCTGGTTTCTCTATGGTGTCCTCAAAGGGTGTTTTTTTTCCGAAAAAGAGATGGGCTTTTTTCTTGTTTTTCAAACTTTGAAGATGTTTTGGCTTCTCATGCCAAGACGCTCCATGGTTCCAGCGTGTTCCGAAGGCTTCTTGAGAAAAAGAGAAGGCGAAATGCCCTTCAATAAAAACAAAGAAATTCCAGTTGGCCAATTTTGGGGGGGGGGGAACACCTTTGAGACAGCCCGGACCTGGATGACTTGAGGAATCTCCATAGACCGTTTGTGTTCTCCTAAACTTCAGAAAGATCTACTTAATGTTGACTAACCTGAGAGCAACGTTTTCATTAACAAATAGGAGAACTAATGGAAGGACAAGAAAAGGTGAGCCTTATTCCGGATGCAGAAATGCAAAAAGAAGACGAGTTTTAATGAAAAGAGAGAAGGACTAGGGGGGGGTGACATGAAATCAGTCCTTTTCCAATATCTCAGCCGGGGCTTAGGCACACAAGAAGAGTGTAGTCAAGCTATTTCGCGCAACAAAGCACCTGAAGCAGGACAAACGCACCGTATGGAAACTTAGTCAAGGAGAGAAGCACCTGAACTAGGGATGGAGGGAGGGGAGGGGAGGGCTTACTTTATGAACGCATTACTGCCTGAATAAGTCCTTACGGAAGGAAGGTCCTTACTTCCTTCCTTCCTTCCTTTCCTTCCTTAAACTTCATTCCTTACTTACGCTCCGTCGTCTTCCCCTGCCTCCAGTCTCTCCTCCAACCTTGACCTGCTTCGTTCTTCAGTTCTTTCCAGTTCTTTGCGTTTGCTTTCTTTATCGTGCCTATCCTTGCCTCCCTGTGTCAGCTTCCGTCCTTCCGTTCCTTCCTGTTTTCTTGTGTGCTTTCTTGCTTTCCCCCCTCCCTCCCTTCTCTCCTCCCCCTTTTCCCTGGTCTTTCTTTCTTTCTTCTTTCTTCTTCCTCTTTCATTCCTTCTCTTACCTTCCTTCCTTCCTCCTCTCCGTTCCTTCCCTTCCTTCCTTCCTTCCTCTCTTTGCCTTTGCGTCCTCTTTTCTTTCCCTTCCGCCACCTCTTTCCCCTCCTCCCTTCTCTCCTCCCCCTTTCCCTCCTTCTCCCCATTCTTCTTTCTCCCCCTCCCCCCTTTCCCCCCCCCTTCCTTCCCATCCTTCTTTTCACTTCTCCCCCCTTTCCTTTCCTTCATCCTTTCCTTTCCCTCAACTTCCCTTTTTTCCGAAAATGTAGGAGGGTTTACCCTTCCTTGTGGCCATAAGGAAGGAAGGAAGGATGGATGGATGGATGGAAACTAATCAAGGAGAGAAGCAACCTGGAACTAGGGAGGGAGGGAGGGAGGGAGGAAGGAAGGAAGGAAGGAAGGAAGGAAGGAAGGAAGGAAGGAAGGAAGGAAGGAAGGAAGGAAGGAAGGAAGGAAGGAAGGAAGGAAAGGCAACGGATGGAAACTCATCAAGGAGAGAAGCAACCTGGAACTAAGGAGAAACTTCCTGACAGTGAGAACAATCAACCAGTGGAACAACCTGCCTCCAGAAGCGGTGAATGCTCCAACACTGGAAGTTCTTAAGAAGAGACTGGACAGCCATTTGTCCGAAATGGTAGAGGGTTTCCTGCCTGAGCAGGGGGTTGGACTCGATGACCTCCAAGATCCCTTCCAACTTTATTATTATTATTATTATTATTATTATTATTATTATTATTATTATTATTATTATTATTATTATTATTATTATTATTATTATTATTATTATTATTATTATTATTATACCATCTAAAGACAGAAGGGTGGACTGAAAGCGTCATCGTAAAAAAAAAAAAGAGGCTACATTTTATAGACGTTCTAATGAGGGACCTTATCTTCAAAATTACCAAGGAAATAGTTTTTCAATGAAGCCATTAAAATGGGGTCACAATCATTAAAGGATGCTGACTTAATCAAGAACATCTTTTTATTATTAGGAGGTCTCTCGTCCAGACGAGTGTTACCATTGCGTTAATCAAGCAGCTATCAAGTTACTCGGCTTTCTTCTGACGATTTCGACAAAGCCGAGTTGTGTTTCTACAGGTTTGGTTGCGGGACTTAAATGAAAACCGTTCCATTGGATTCGGCCTACTTTGGAAGACGAGCGTTCTCGGACGTACAGGTAAGTCCTCGGCTTACGAGCACAAGCGAGCCCAAAGTTTCTGTCGCTAAGTGAAACGCGGGTTAAGTGAGTTTTGCTCCATTTTACCACCTTGCTTGCCACCGTTATTCAATGAATCCCTGCAGTTGTTCAGTTGGTAACACGGTTGTTAAGTGAATCTGGCTCCCCCCCCCCATTGACTTGGCTTGTCAGAAAGTCGCAAAAGGGGAGTCACGTGACCCCAGGACACCGCAACCCTCATAAATATGAGCCCTTTGCCAAGCATCCCAATTTTAATCACAGGATCGTGGAAATGCTGCAACGGTCGTAAATGTGAAGAATGGTCATGAGTCATTTTTTTTCAGTGCCGTTGTAACTTTGAACAGTCACTAAATGAACTGTTGTAAGTCAAGGACTACCTGTATTAATATGATTTATTTGTTGATGATTAATTGGCCTGTTTATTGTCAGTTGCCCACCTAAAAGCTACTTCTCCTTTCTAGGTATTGCTCATAAGTCGCTTTTTTTAGTGCCATTATAACTTCAAACAGAGACTAAAACAAGCTGTTGTAACTTGGGGAGTACCTGCACTTTTAAATAGTAAGCTCAGGGATAGCTCCTGCGGACGTAGTTCTACCCCTGCAGAACCCAGAGATTATATCTCATCTTTTGGCGATGAGTTTCAAAAGAAAGTTAACATTGAACAAGCTTTCAAATTAATAGCTACAACAAGTTTTTCTTCTTTCTATGAACCTGGAATACTTTGGCATAACGCTCAAGGGAAACAGTCAGCCACAACATGGTTTTTTTTAGAATAGAATAGAATAGAATAGAATAGAATAGAATAGAATAGAATAGAATAGAATAGAATAGAATAGAATAGAATAGAATAGAATCTGGAAGGGACCTTGGAGGTCTTCTAGTCCAGTCTCCTGCTCAAACAGGAGAACCTATACCATCTTAGACAAGCAGCTGTCCAGTCTCTTCTTAAAAACCTCCAGTGATGGAGCCCCCACAACTTCTGGTGGCAAGCTGTTCCACTGGTTGATTGTCCTCACTGTCAGGAAGTTTCTCCTTAATTCCAGGTTGCTTCTCTCTTTGGTCAGTTTCCAACCATTGTTTCTTGTCCTGCCTTCTGGTGCTTGGGAGAATAACCTGATCCCCTCGTCTTTGTGGTGGCCCCCCAGATACCGGAATACTGCTATCATGTCTCCCCTGTTTCTTCTTTCCTTTAGACTAGCCAAACCCAAGTCCCGCAACCGTTCCTCGTCTGTTTTAGCCTCCAGGCCTTTGATCATCTTTTGATGATCTTGGCTGCTTTGGTTCACCCCAGTAATTACCAGTCCACCAAGGACATTTGATTCTTTTGGTTTCTAAGAGCACGGGTCAATTTCTAAAGCACATACTTCTAACACTTACCTTAGCGTAAACTGATCTGCCAGAGAGCCACTGGCGAGAGACACATGGAACATGACAAGATCTCCTTCCTTGACCGGGCTAAGTGGCAGACAGAGGACCAGGTTATTGTCAAGCTTCAGGGACGACTTCTTGAGCTTGCCTTGAGTTGGATAAAGAATAACACTGCCAACTCTTTCCAGCGAGGCCATGGGCCCTTGGGCCTCATCCTGGCCTCCCGGCTGAAGAAAGCTCTCCAGCTCTGGATCTCCTGAAGGACAATCTTCCTCCAGCGCTGCATACATCCAACAGAAAAGCTCCACAGTGATCCCTTCCCAGGAGTCCTCCATCTCTTGATACTCTGGAGACAATGGCGTCGATGGAGTTGACAGCTCCGGGTTGAACCAAGCCGGTGGGAACGCCAGTTCCGCAACGCATAAGCCCAGATGACCTTTCAACCGGCAGTTGCCGACAACTACTCTGTCCTCCCGGGATCCCACCAACTGTACACAAGGTAAGACCTCAGCCGGATCGTGGTCATCCCAATCTTTGCCAGCCACATAAAACAAAACCTGGAGTTTGGGCCTGTTGGCATAGACCGAGCCGTCGAGGAGGCGGGATTGTAACTTCCAATGAAAAGTGAACCGGTCAGGGAAACTGAACAGAGGCGAGGTCAGCCAGAGGCTCGGAGGCATAATCTGCTCCACAGCAAAACGGCCGTACGTCGCGTTGAGGACAGGCAAGCGGGTGGTCTTGTAAACCAGGAACGGCTCCATGCGGGACTGCAAGCTGGCGTTTCTCACGATCTCTTGGTTGGTCTCTTTGAGGAAAAAGGAAGCGTCGGTGTTGGAAAGGTGGTAGTTCACCGGGAGATAGACTGGCGAGCTCGCGAATCTTTGCAGGCCGTCGACGGTCCCACCTCGGCTCTCCACCACTGCGAGTAAAAGGGAGAGGAGAGAGAAAGGTTACTAAGGGGTAGCTTTTGCCTTATCCTTCAGACCCTCCCACTCAAGAAGAACATAAGCCAAGAAGCTGGATGTTATTCTGGAAGGGACCTTGGAGGTCTTCTAATCCAACCCCTTGCTCAAGTAGGATACCATTTCAGACAAGTGACTGTCTAGTCTCTTCTTAAAAACCTCCAGTGTTGGAGCACCCACAACTTCTGGAGGCAAGTCGTTCCACTGGTTAATTGATCTCACTGTTAGGAAGTTTCTCCTTAATTCTGGGTTGCTTCTCCCCTTGATTAGTTTCCATCTATTGTTTCTTGTCTCGCCTTCTGGTGCTTTGGAAAATAAGTTGACCCCCTCTTCTTTGTGGCAGCCCCCTAGATATTGGAAAACTGGTATGATGTCACTCCTAATCCTTCTTTTTTTATTAAACTAGAATGTCCCTAAACTTTTCATTCAACTCCAACATGTCTTGCAGTATAAGATTTCCAGGGTTAACCACCACCATCCCAAAGGCTCAGCCCCCTCCCACAAAAAACACGCATGTAAAAATATTGTTAACAAATGTCCATCCATCATGGGCAGCCCATTGGTCACCATGAGCATTGTCAGCTCCTCAGACCAGTCAGGTTATACCAGTAAATTGGGCGAATCTAAGTGAAAGAGAATTTGTAGAGGTCAGGCTAAAATCTCTAACCGCAAGACACTTTCTCAGGGAAACTAACATTGGATGGAAAAGTAGAGATGTAAGACCCCACACCTTCCCAAAATAAGAAAAAAGAAATCATAGATGCTGGTGGTAGCTTATATAAGAAAGGGAGATTCAGAGGTTGAAGGCCAAACAGGTTGGAGAAATAAGTCAACTTTTCCAAAATGGCTCCCTTTCCGTTGTAGACAAACTACAATGTCCTATTTTCATACTTACTCCAATGACATATCATTTTGACTCAGCCCCAGGTTCATTCTTTTTGTATTACTATTATTATTGTTGTTCATTGCACAGTATCAAGCCAGTGGTTCAGACTGGATTTGGCATTTTTGTCTACCCATTGAGTCCTTTCTAAGGACCCGGGATAGGCAGATGTGGATGTTTGATGGTGTTACTGTTAATATGATTATTTTTTCGATGATTAATTAGCCAGTTTATCGTCAGTTGCCCACCTAAAAGCTACTTCTCCTGTCTAGATCTTGCTCATATCTACTGAGGCAGCCATCCTCGGTATTCCTGTTTCTGCACTTCTTTTAATGAGACACTTTTTAGTTCTGAAAGGTCCTCTGGAATGAACTAATGAGAATTTTCCAGGGTTGTATTTTTCAATGCAATTCCTAGACTTTTTGGAGAAGACTGCTTTTGTTAGAGATTGTTAGGTTCCCTCAACTGCAGGGCAGGGTCAAGGAAGTGATAGTCCCATGGACTGTCTTTTATGAGTTATTATGCCAAGAATTAGGGCTTACAGTTCAGAAAACCCCAGCCTTCCTTTATTAGCGAGTTCGCTGAGATATATAGTCTTTCTGAAATTTATGAATCTCTTTTTCCTAGAATGTTAGCGAGACAGACTTACGGTGCGCCTGACAAGCCTGTGTAACAGGATCTCCGAGCTGCTAATTGTTTATGTTAAAAGAGATTCCCTTTTCTTTCCCAAGCTCACACGTTTGTTCTAATTTTGGGTGACAAATAGAAGGAATTCCACAAGAGGTCCAAGAGTAAAGAGACTTTCAAAGACGTGTCACTCTGGAGTTCAACAGTGACGCCATAGAATTTTCAAAATCAAACTGACTTTCCAGCTGACTTTCCAAAAGCTTAAAATTAGGTCCCTTCACATCCATTCAAGCACTTCTGGGGAGTTATTTTTTTAAAAAAAAAATCATTTCCAACATCTGAAATGAGGTGACCTATTTCAGAGATGCAATCCAAAGATTCGATGTAGATATTGATTGACTGATGGATGGATGGATGGATGGATGGATGGATGGATGGATGGATGGATGGATGGATTGATTGATTTCTCACTTTGGTTCAAACCACTAACTGAAGCAGACCTGAGAGTCATCTTCTGATTTTATAGAGCTCGTGAACTTAGCTGACAGAGGCACTACCTATCTGGGAAAGTATTAAATTTAAATTATTATTATTTAATTAAAATAAATAGTAGCTCCTAGGGCTGCTAACCGCACTTTACCTATTTATTGTATTTCCCACCTTTATAATTGTGTCTTTCCGCTAGAGCAGAGGTGGGGAATGATGACCCCTTTATGACTTGTGGACTTCAACTCCCAGAATTCCTGAGCCAGCATGGCTAGCTCAGGAATTCTGGGAGTTGAAGTCCACAATTCATAAAAGGGCCATCGTTCCCCACCCGTATTCTAGAGAGATCAAATCGACACCCCTAGATGGGGAAACTCTTTTTGATATTATCCTGACAATGGTAATCTTGGTGTTTGTTGTGGTTAGTGACCTCAATATCTCCAACATTGAGGGGAGATCCAAACCCAGGATTCTCCGCTCCAATAAACCACTATAAACCCTCATTTGAACGAGCCATTTGGTGAGATGGCAGCTCCGTTTCTAAATGTCTATTAACACCCCCACCCCCCAAACACATTGCTTGCATCAATTAACATCACTGGCACCATGACATAATACAACAAATGACACACTTTGCATTGCTGTTACCATGTTGTAATTACTCCAGTGATGCAAACTGTGACATTTGGACCACGGTGCCTTGACCCCACATGCCATAAAGTGACACGAATGACATAGATTGATATAAATAACATAAAGCATCCAGACAGACTTCATCGGTTAAATGAGGGCAGCTTTCCAATGGAAGACTTGTCCATTGTATACCAAGCCCCCTTAACCGACATCCATTAACTAAGAATTCTGGGGGGGGGGGAAATAGCACAACTCAAATTCAGGCACAAAAACCACATTAACAATTCATTACTATTTATAGAGGCCATGTAAGATATACACCAGGGGTCTTCAAACTTGGCCCTTTTATGACTTGTGGACTTCAACTCTCAGAATTCCTCAGCCAGGCACACTGGCTGAGGAATTCTGGGAGTTGAAGTCCACAAGTCATAAAAGGGCCAAGTTTGAAGACCCCTGATATACACTCTGAACCACTGAATCTCAAATTCAAGTAGATTTCACCAACTCAAGCCAAACTGCATCCTGGGGAAAACTTTAAACAAGGAAAGGATGAAACAAGGGAAACGAACAAGAAAGGATCATGGTCAGCATCTGTTCTAGATGAAAACATCAGCTCCAACAAGCACATAAATACTTGTGAATGACTGAATGACTAAATTCTATTAGCCAGGAGAAAAGGTTCACTTAAATATCTAATCTGCTGTGGAGTGATTTGGGGAGATCCACTCTTGTTATTTGCTAGAACCTCTACATTCAACCCTACAATTGAATGGAGTCTACAGTTGAGACTCGGGGACACTCCGGGTGCGATGACTCAACAAGCACACTTCCAAGGTTGGGTTTCAGCGATGCCCGTAAATCCTTTGCAAAAGACTACTCCTCGTTATCTCCACTCTACAAGTTTTCTTTGGGAGAATAAAATAATTTCTTTCTACTACTGAGCGACAGAAATCTGCAGATGGTTTTTGCTTGGAAAGAGCGAGAGAAAGAGAGAGAGAGAAAGAAAGAGAGAGGAGAGAGAGAGAGAAAGAGAAAGAGAGAGAGAGAAAGAAAGAGAGAGAAAGAAAGAGAGAGAGAAGAGAGAGAGAGAGAGAGAGAGAGAGGAGAGAGAGAGAGAGAGAGAGAGAGAGAGAGAGAGAAAGAGAGAGAGAAAGAAAGAAAGAAAGAAAGAAAGAAAGAGGAGAGAGAGAGGGAGAGAGAGAGAGAGAGAGAGAGAGAGAGGGAAACACAAACACACACACTACCAATGGCTTAACAGAGCCGGCACATGTTCCGCTGGGTCAGCAAAGCCCGATTAAGCTTCCTAAATAAGTAATACCCATTAAGCATATAAACAAATCTTTTCCTAAATCCACCTAAAGAGAAAATGTCACCATCACTGTCTCGTTTAGCAATTGGCTCCATCCTCGTAATTGCTGGGTTAATCCTTGAGACGGTCCCATGCTACATGGAAGAACGCTGGTAAATTATGGAGGGAAAAATTGACCTTGACAACTCTTGATGCCTTGGTTGGGGCATCAGCCAAGTACCTGGAAGCAGTGAGTAGGGTCCTATTTCAAGAAAGAAGAGATTATCCAGTTTGGTCTAGCGGTTAAGGCACCAGGAGGTAGTGAGTTCTAGTCCCACCTTAGTCCTGAAAGCCAGCTGGGGACTTGGGACCAATCACCAGGAGATTATGAGTTCTAGTTCCACCTTAACCACAAAAGCAGCTGGATGGTTTTGGGTCAATCACCAGGAGACGGTGGATTATAGTCCCACCTCAGGTTGTTCACTAGAGCATCAGAGGGCAGGACAAGAAACAACAGATGGAAACTAATCAAGGAGAGAAGCAACCTGGAATTAAGGAGAAACTTCCTAACAGTGAGGACAATTAACCAGTGGAACCGCTTGCCACCAGAAATCATGGGCACTCCATCACTGGAGATTTTTAAGAAGAGACTGGACAGCTACTTGTCTGAAATGGTAGAGGCTCTCCTGCTTGAGTTGCAGGCTGGACTAGAAGACCTCCAAGGTACCTTCCAGCTCTATTCTATTCTAATTCTATTCTAATTCTATTCTAATTCTTTTCTATTCTATTCTATTCTATTCTATTCTATTCTATTCTATTCTATTCTATTCTATTCTATTCTATTCTATTCTATTCTATTCTATTCTATTCTTACGAATAAAAGCCAGCTGGGGGGACTTTGGGCCAATCTTCAGGAGACAGTGAGTTCTATTTCCACCTTAGCTGTGAAAGCTGGCTGGGTGACTTTGGGCCAGTCCATCTCTCTCAACCCAACCTACCTCACCAGGGTTGTCGTTGTGGGGAAAATAGGAAGAGGAAGGTGAGTTGGAGAAGTTTGCTACCTTGAGTTATTTGTAAAAATAAAAGATGTGATGCAAATAAGTAAACATCAACAATCCCTCAGGTTACATTATTATTCATTTTTTTTCTTATTCTTATTATTATTATTATTCAGGTATTCTATCCTTTTCCTGTTCTGGTTTTGCAGTCCTCTCTTCTGCTTTTCTGTCCTATGCTAACAACTCAGCCTACCTCTGGAAAACAAGGTACGATACTAGCAAATCCCACCATACCACGACTCAAGTAAATGATGTACAATATTTATACAGTCATTTATACAGTGAGGCATCAACCCCCAATGACAGCTTGAGGTTTTGTCCCAGAATTTGCCTGCAACTAAACGCGATCTCTGAATCTAGCAGCATTTCATGAGGCCCTAGGAAACTTTTTAAGGATGCTATCCATCATCCCTACGGAGACAACCCTCCTCCCTTCCAATCCCAATTTGGAGCACGTCTGCATGAATCTCCGTGAAAAAGCAGCAATTAGATGCGGGCAGAGCGTTAGAAAGCATGGTGAAACGTTCATTAAATCACCTGTGACGCTCACAATGGCAGCGCTTGAATGACGAAGGTGGAGGACCATCAGTCAGGTCCATGCCAAAGCAGCCAGGAAGAAGCTCCCGTAGGAGAAACACGGAGCAACTTTGCTTAATCTGCATTAGGAAGCTCGGGGTGTAAATGCAGGGAGCAGGGATGCTGTGTTGTCAAGCCAAGGCAGCGGGAAACCATAAGAGAACTTCATCCAGAAGCTTCACCCTCAACCTCTCCTTCTTAAGTTGACTTGCTGGGCCAAATACCTGCTCTACTTTAGAGCAGGGGTCTCCAAACCTGGCAACTTTAAGACTTGTGGGCTTCAACTCAAAGAATTCCTCAGCCACACTTGGAATACGGTATCCAGAATACGGTATCACCACCATGTAAAAAAGATGTTGAGACTCTAGAAAGAGTACAGAGAAGAGCAACAAAGATGATCAGGGGACTGGAGGCTAAAGCATATAAGGAACGGCTGCTGGAATTGGGTAGGTCTAGTTTAATGAAGAGAAGGACGAGGGGGGACATGATAGCAGTCTTCCAATATCTCAGGGGTTGCCACAAAGAAGAGGGAGTCAAGCTATTCTCCAAGGCGCCTGAGGGCAGGACAAGAAGCAACGGATGGAAACTAACTAAAGAGAAAAGCAGCCTTGAACTAAGGAGAAACTTCCTGACAGTTAGAACAATTAACCAGTGGAACAACTTGCCTCCAGAAGTTGTGAATGCTCCAACACTGGAAGTTTTTAGAAGAAATTGGACAACTATTTGTTTGAGATTGTATAGGGTTTCCTGCCTGAGCAGGGGGTTGGACTAGAAGACCTCCAAGGTACCTTCCAACTTTGTTATTCTATTCTAACTCTTTTCATTCATTTTAAAATGAATCTTCAATTAATCAAATACTTTTTAAGGGGTATTATTTCATATTTTTTTTCCCTGGTGGTGAGTCACACATTTAGCTGAGTGGTAAGATGACTGAAGGAAGGGCTGGATTTTGCAATCTATCCCAATAGGAAGTTGCAAGAATCAATTTAAAAAGAAAAAGAAAAAAACAAAAACAAAACAAAAGCCAGCAAGTGATCCAAGGAAGATAGATAAGGGAGAAGGAACCGAACCACCAAGATATTTAAAAAAAAAATAGTGCTGTTTAATGGCAGATCATTAAAAAAAAAAAACCAGATACCAAGGACAGAGGGAAGAAAGAATTATAGCTCGGGGTTGCACAAGACAGGAAATCGGGGTCTGAATGAACAAAGAGACAGGGATGAATTGAACAGGCTGGTCTAGCAAGCCAATTTTAAGCTTTTGTTTTAAAGGGGGGGGGGACAGAGGATTTCTTCCTGCTAAGTCAGTGTTTTGAACTTGCATAACAGCAGGCAGGAAATTCCTCTGTTGATCACAGTTAATGACATTTAGCAGAGCCTGAAGGGTTACGAATTCGAAGGCTGGGTTAATGGAACGATGGACATGATTTAAATTAAACAGCCCGTCCTGCTAACTGAATTAAGCCTTCTAACTGAATTACGCCTTGAGTTTGGGTTAGTTTGCTCGCTGTAGGAGAAAGAGAGGCGGAGCCTGGGATGGCATCAAGGGAGGAATCAGATGGGAGTCATGACATTCCCACAAGTGGTGTATGCCCAATCCCTCCTGAATTCTGTTGACTCTTATCTTGCACCAATTTAATGCTGACCCTTAGCTAACCAGATTTTTGTGTACAGCCTTGAGCCATACATCTTCTTAACTAGAACTGCATGTGTGATCCCAATCCTTCACCTCTAATACTCACAGGCGGATAGACCAGGGGATCTATCCATATTCATGTATCCTCGGCGGCTAATACATTAAACAGCAGGATCTGAGGTTAATTCTGTTTCCTTTGTGGTAGGACCCACGTTGTGGAACAATCAACCATTGGGATTAAGATCCCACACACACACACATACGCACAGAGTATTTAGGAGAAGAAAACACACTTGCTTATCCCGATTTGTGTTTTATGTATCTCAATATTCAAATTATTTTAAATAAATTGCGTTTTTCCCCCCCCCCAATGTGTTTTGAGGCTTGCTTTAAATATATTTCTACAGGCCTCTCTGAGCCACTTAGGGAACGGGTGGCATATAAATACCTACAGAAAATGAATACAAGAATAAAAAAAATCTACCATTTATTCTATATTCAACAACCTCTCACATCCCTCACAAGATATATAAGATGACAAGGAAGACACAGTGTCGTTTTTCTTCAGAGACGACAATAAGGAGCTGCCTCAAAATGGTAATTGTGTTGGGAGCCGCAGATAAATAATGCAACTGTGTGAGATTACTCTGAAGCTTTTAAAATAATGATAATGCCTACTCACTCGGAGAGTTTAATTTGAAAGGTTTTTTTGGGTTGTATTCTTTCCTGAAGGAGCTTCTTTCCCAGGGAACAATTACCTCCCCCCCTCCAAAAAAAAAAAAGGAAATGGGAGGATTCCAACTAAAAATACAGAATAGTTGACCAATTTCTAGGATGTTTTGTATTCCTCAACACAGATGTCAACTCGGCAATAAGATTGACAGCAAAGAAGCAAGGCTTTATGCAAGCTGAGCTCTCTCTCTCTCTCTCTCTGCCACAGAGATAACAATGCCAAGAAAGTCCTTTTATCACAATCGGTCTTCAGTTAATAGATACTGATCTAAGCAGCTAAGGTTGAAAGCATGATGTGCCCGTGCCTCCAAAAAAGAAAAAGAAAAAAGTCAGCCTCTGATAAAATTACAAATCATTGGTTACAACATGCCAACTCTAGGGTATCCATCAGAAGTTCTCAAAAGCGCCAAGCATTTGACAAGATAAACTGGAATCTCAGGAATGATAACAGCACCAAGAACAAAGGCCTTTCAGCACCAGGGACAGCAACACAACAATAGGCCTATGCCAGGGGTGGGGAACCTTGGCTCTTTTATGACTCCTGGACTTCAACTCCCAGAATTCCTGAGCCAGCCATTTGGGTCTAGGACAGGGGTGGGGAACCTTGGCTCTTTTATGACTCCTGGACTTCAACTCCCAGAATTCCTGAGCCAGCCATTTGGGTCTAGGACAGGGGTGGGGAACCTTGGCTCTTTTATGACTCGTGGACTTCAACTCCCAGAATTCCTGAGCCAGCCATTTGGGTCTAGGACAGGGGTGGGGAACCTTGGCTCTTTTATGACTCGTGGACTTCAACTCCCAGAATTCCTGAGCCAGCATGGCTCAGCTTGGAAACCTCTCCCTTTCCCCTCAGCGTGGCTGGCTCAGGAATTCTGGGAGTTGAAGTCCACGAGTCATAAAAGAGCCGAGGTTCCCCAGCCTTGGCGCATGCCCACAGCTAGAGGTGGACCGCCTTCAGCACAGGTTAATTACGGCTTACAACTCAAGAAATAGCCCCAAGTTCATTTCTACCGGCGACATTGGCCCACGAAAGTTTCTGTGGTAAGAAAAGAAAAATATCTTTCCGCGAGAGAGGGGAGAAAAAATCAGAATGGCATCTTCATAGGATCGTGGTCTTCAGCTAGAGGCCAGAACGCCGTCCGTCGGAGATGTTCCAGTACAAACCTGCACTCAGAAGCAGGTGGACTAGAAACTCGGTGGTTCTAATCCACCCAATTGCATCAACTTATGGATCAGACCACTGTGAGAACTCAAAACATAGGCGAATACAGAAACAAATATAATCATGTGTTGTCAGTGCAGTTTCGTTGGGCACCTTTGCTACATAAATTGGATCTGATTCACCGGTCTTTAGCCATCATCGTGTTAAAAGGATATGGTGGGTAGCATATGACTTCTCGTTTTAAAAACAATCGACCTGTTTCTGTCTTAAGGATCCCGATGAATGACAGATTGATTGATTAATTAATTAATTAATTAAGAAGAGACTGGACAGTCACTTGTCTGAGATGGTGTAGGTTCACCTGCTTAACAACCGTGTGGCTAACTTAAGAACTGTAGTGATTCACCTAACCACAGTGGCAAAAAAAGGTCGCAAAATGGGGTCAAAATTCCTTAACGACCGTCTCAATTGTGCTCGTAAATTGAGGACTATCTGTACTTACACCTCTTGCCTTCAACACTATCAGCTCTTTCTCCAGAGTGGTCTTCCACTCTGACCGTTGACTATGAGGTGCCCTGACTCCGTGCTACGAAGTTGCAAACATTAACTGGCTAATCCACCCCTGCTACTCCATCCCAAGCATTGCCAAGTTGTCACTGCCACTGTGAAGAATCCACATCCCTATTATGCTTTGCAGATTAGCCAAATGAAGATCGATGTCCCTATAAAATCCAATGGCATGTTAATGCAAACCTTAAAAAAGATAAAATGCCCTTTATCTCCGTCTTAGGAAAACCTAATAAAGAATTAACAGTCCATGAAGCCATGGAACTTCACTCAAGGCTTTGCTTTATACTAGGACTCTCACCTCATTAATTTCTGACAGGAGCAGGCGGGTTACTATTGTGTATGTATGTCTGAGTGCAGAGAAAGAGAGAGAGAAGGAGGAGGAGGAGGAGGAGGAGAGGAGGAGGAGGAGGAGGAGGAGGAGAGGAGGAGGAGGAGGAGGAGGAGGAGGAGGAGGAGGAGGAGGAGGGGAGGAGGGAGGAGGAGGAGGAGGAGGAGGAGGAGGAGGACTGTGGGAACCTTGGTGCTCTGTGAGCTTGGTGGTTATCTTGCAGATGTGTCGTGACCCAACTAGGTAACATCATCAGTGCTAGAAGGGAGTGGGGTTTGTGGAGAGGAGGAGGAGGAGGAGGAGGGTCTATAAGTATTTAAAATCTAATGTATATGTACTTTCAGAAGACCAGAACATACCAAGAGCTACTGCATAATAAAGTAGAGCAAAGGCCGGAGTGTTCCATAATACCAACTAAATCCTTCCAAGAAACACATAAGAATAGGATGGCATCTTTTCAAGCAAGCTTCCTCACACAAATAGGGATATGCTAGCTAGACAACTGAAAGACACTATGATCTTTCAGACTCTGGTACAGACTAGACATTCACCTGTCTGAGATGGTCTAGGTTCTCCTGCTTGAGCAGGGGGCTGGACTAGAAGACCTCCAAGGTCCCTTCCAGCTCCATTCTATTCTATTCTATTCTATTCTATTCTATTCTATTCTATTCTATTCTAATTCTATTCTATTCTACTTCCTATTTCCTATTTCCTATTTCCTATTTCCTATTTCCTATTCCTTATTCTATTCTATTCTATTCCATTCCATTCCATTCCATTCTTATTCTTATTCTTATTCTTATTCTTATTCCTATTCCTATCCCATCCCATTCTGTTCCATTCCATTCTAATTCCACTCTGTTCCATTCCGTTCTAATTCTATTCTATTCTATTCCATTCCATTCCATTCCATTCCATTCCATTCCATTCCATTCCATTCCATATTCTATTCTATTCTATTCTATTCTATTCTATTCTGTTCTGTTCTGTTCTGTTCTGTTCTGTTCTGTTCTGTTCTATTCCGTTCCATTACATTACATTACATTCTATTCCATATTCTATTCTATTCTATTCTATTCTATTCTATTCTATTCTATTCCATTCCATTCCATTCCATTCCATTCCATTCCATTCCATTCCATTCTATTCCATATTCCTATTCTATTCTATTCTATTCTATTCTATTCTATTCTATTCCATTCCATTCCATTCCATTCCATTCCATTCCATGTGCCGCCAAGTTGTTTTCACCTCCGAGTGACCACATACATAGATGTTCTCCATGATGAGGCATCCTGAATCTGCTCTTCAAGTCTCCCAACAGTGCACTCAATATCACTGTAACTGAGTCCATCCATTTCGCTTATGGTCATCTTCTTCTTCTCCTCTTTCTTTCCACCCCACCCAGCTTGTCCATCTTAGTCTCCAACCATTGACCTCCAAGACCAACAGGCCCAGCGCTGACTCAAAATCTCTCAGAGATCATTCAGACAGTGAGAATTGCTTCTAAGCCAGGGACCAGGAGACCCCCGACAAATATGGCAACATTGCAAGTCCTCACCATGACCACCCAGCCACCACTAAGCTGCTGCAGAGGATCATTCTCCAAAAACATTGAGAAGAAGCCAACGTATTGCTTTTATCACAATGTACCTGGGATGTACAATTAGTATAAAACCTAATGGGTATATGTTTTTTTTAAAAAAATAAAAATCTTTGCATGACGAAGAATTTGGCTCAGAGAATTTGCTGCATTAACATTTAAAGCTGGCGCTGTGATAGCACACCAAAAGAAAACCACAAACTGAGAGCTGAGTCTCTTTTTTACCCGTGACGCAGTGAAATGTTAGTGTGGGAGGCTTCAATCCAAGACTTGACTGACAGTCACCCCACGCAAAAGCTTTGGCTTAATCGCGGTTTGTTGAATTCAAGATCGGCAAAGCCATAAACTGGGGTTGCTTTAAAACCGGAATGATTGAGTTGACACAACACATTAAGCCCCTGCCAAATGAGCAAACCATTATAATGGATCGAAGTACATATGGAATGTTTCTTTTCATAAAATGCATGGCCAACGTACAACATCCATTGTGCCGAAGACCCATTGGTGACGAAAGACAAATCATAACGACAACTAAGCGACACTCTGGCCATTTCCAAGACTCCAGAGGGGAACTGTAAGATTTTAATTTGCGTTCCATCCAATTTAAGAGGGAAAGAACCGAACATTTGACATGGCTGAGCACCGGGTGTGAATATTCCTCTCTCAATGAATCATCTTCTCAGCGGTGATGTGTAATCTCCTTGGCTTCACTGCTTTTGAACACCTTCAATTTTTCGATCAGAAAGTGAGGAGAGGGGCAGAAATGCACAACAGGACTCAGGGATTGGGATCTATGCAGAGGGGATGAGCCAGCAACCTTGTCCGCCAGTTGAGTCTTCTCTCAAGGAGAGAAGCAACCTCTAGAACGAAGGAGAAATCCCCTAACCGTGAGAACAATGAAGCAGTGGAACGGCTTGGGTGCTCCATCACTGGAGGCTTTTAAGAAGAGACTGGTCTGAAATGATATCAGGTCTCCTGTTTGAGCAGGGGGCTGGACTAGAAGACCTCTCAAGGTCCCTTCCAACTCTGTTATCCCCTTGCGCTCAGGAGCGAGAGCCATGGAAATTCTGAAGAAGTCAGAGTCACATCCAACTCATCTGATTCGCAGCTTCTTTCCAAGATAAAATATAAAGAAAGAACGCTCTGGTGTTGTTTTTTTTAAGGTGGGGGGGGGGAAAAAGAGAGGAGAAAAATGGCACCCCGTGAAATTGTGTTTTTTTTTCCCCACACACCATGCTATCTCTGGAGAATTTTACCCAAACGCCCAAGAGCAAAGACTTATCAGCAGTGGAGTACAAATGAACCCTTTCTCTGTACCTTCCAATCTCTCTCTCCAATCCCAGCAATTCCCTGACAGATGCAGGAGACGGGAGCTCAAAACACAGAAGGCCCCCGAGTTGAACAAAGGCGGCCGGCTCGTCAATCAAAAGCACCAAAGCAAGGCCAGCCAGGTGCCACTTTGACCTTGGGAATGACCCCCAGGAACGAGGCAGGACTTGATTGGCTGTCATCCAGCCGGTTTGAAGGACAAGGCCATGGGCAGAGATGACTACAACTCAGGCAGAAGACCCACCTGTTCCCCCCCCCCTCAAGCTGTGCCGTTGTCAGCCGAGTTGAAGGTGGAAATTGAGACTGGGAGCATCTGCTGATACAAGCAGGGAAGCGAAGAAAAGTAGCCCGGCAAGCTAAGAAGCATTTTTCTCTCTCTTTTGTAGCCAAAATCTCCTTGGAATGTTGCCTAATGCTAACAAAGGAAAATGTTTCGTGTTTTTTCCCTCTTGCGCTCCGAGGGGAGAAAACGCTTGCAGGAGAAGCAGGGCTGTGGATACGAGAGGGAAAAGGACTTCAGGGCTTAATTTGCAATATTGGGTTAAAATTCCTGAGCTAAGTACACACTCTGAACATTTCTATTCATTTTATCCTAATGTCATGTTCCCTAAGCTGATGCCTCTGTGTCTGAAAACCACAATTAATCAGAAGAGAACTTTTCACCGGGGCATTTTGAGTTACACATACACTGGGGCTTTGGTTGAACGTTATGTTCAAATGGTTAAAAAAAATTATACATTCTGTCTAGCCCTAATTTACCCTAGCCCGATTATTTGCGTTCTAGACCCAGCCTGATACAGGCTGGTTTCTTGCGTGTGTAACAATTCATGAAATAACCCACCATTGGATTGAGTTCATCCGGCAGGTCTAAGCCATAAGCCACCATGGTGGGTTCCCATAACATGCTACACTAAAGTGAAACAAACTATGGTTTGATGTAACAGGTGAATCGAGTACAGATGGACCAATCTGGGCAAAGAAAGTAGAAAATAGCCATCCCTTTGTAGATCCTACATACAGTGGTTTAACAACTTCAAAATAAAAAAATAAAAAAACAACTTTCCTCTCTCTTCTTAAGTCAACAGACAAAATCAAGAGGATTGAAGGAAAACAAGCACACAGTAGATGTGTGTGGGTGTGTTAAAAAGGTGTTCATCTAAGTTTACTGCCTACAGTACATTGACACAACAATATTTGTTCTCCGCTCTGGGTTGGCTTATTTAACGCATGAATTGATTAGGGAAAGAAAGAAAGAAAGAAAGAAAGAAAGAAAGAAAGAAAGAAAGAAAGAAAGAAAGAAAGAAAGAAAGAAAGAAAGAAAGAAAGAAAGAAAGAAAGAAAGAAAGAAAGAAAGAAAGAAAGAAAGAAAGAAAGAAAGAAAGAAAGAAAGAAGAGGAAGGAAGGAGAGGAAGGAAGGAGAGAAAGAAGGGAGGGAGGGAGGGAGGGAGGGAGGAAGGAAGGAAGAAAGAGGAAGGAAGGAGAGAAGGAAGGAAAGAAGGGAGGCAGGAAGGAAGGGAGGGAGGGAGGAAGAAAGAAAGAAAGGAAGGAAGGAAGGAAGGAGGAAAGGAAGGAAGGAAGGAAGGAGGAAGGAAGGAATGGACGGAAGGAAGGAAGGAAGGAAGGAAGGAAAGGAAGGAGGAGAGGAAGGGGGGAGGGAGGGGGGAGGGAGGAAAGAAGGAAGAAAGAGGAAGGAAGGAGAGAAGGAAGGAAAGAAGGAGGCAGGAAGGGAGGGAGGGAGGGAGGGAGGAAGGAGAGGAAGAAGAAAGAAAGAAAGAAAAAGAAAGAAAGAAAGAAGAAAGAAAGAAAGAAAGAAAGAAAGAAAGAAAGAAAGAAAGAAAGAAAGAAAGAAAGAAAGAAAGAAAGAAAGAAAGAAAGAAAGAAAGAAAGAAAGAAGGAGAGAAAGAAAGAAGGAGAGAAGGAAGGAAGGGAGGCAGAAAGGGAGGCAGAAAGGGAGGAGGGAGGGAGGGAGGGAGGAAGGAAGGAAAGAAGGAAGGAGGGAAGGAAGGAAGGAAGGAAGGAAGGAAGGAAGGAAGGAAGGAAGGAAGGAAGGAAGGAAGGAAGGAAGGAAGGAAAAGGGGCAGAATATCCCGGCCTCAAAGAGTTTACAGATTAAATTAGACAAGGAGCATGTTAGATAATTCTGAATATATTCCAACAAATGTTTTTCCCCTCCTTCTTACTATTTAGATTTCAGCAACTTTTTGTCACATTACCCCAAAAGCCTACTCTAGGAACTGCTATCAGACACACTGAAAACTCTCTGAAGCGTGCCCTCCGGCTTTTTTCCAACAGCTGCTGCTTTTTTTCTTTTTCTTTTTCTTGTTTTAATCATTTTATTCGCTCCCTGTCCCCAAAGCCTGGCTTACCCTCGGGGAAATCTCTCAGAACGCTTTTGGGTGTTCTACAGACCCGCGGATCTCTTTGCAAGTTCCCGGGAAAATGTGCCGAGGGCGGTAACCTCGCAAGCAAATGAATCTCTCTGCGGTTTTAAATGGAAAGATTTCGAAAAATGCAGAAAGGGCATAATGGGTTCGAGTTAGGATCGGTTCCAGCACAGCTGTCAATCAGGGAAAACGGCTTCTGACTGCTGACAAGCTGGGTAGAACTAACCAGCTCTGTGCCGTTATGTCCTCTGCTTACGACCGCAGTGGGGACCAGACTTTCCCTTGCTAAGCAAGGCGACGGTTGTGAGTCGGGCCCGATTTGGCCACCATTTTGTTGATGAAGCGAAACAGCGCAGTTGTTAAGTCACAACATGGGCAATTATAGGAGCCCGGGATGCTGCCATCGTTGCCAAATATACGGGCAGCCGAAGTGCCTGGATTTTGAAGTGGGGATGCTGCGATGGGTCATTAAGTGGAATCGGGGTACAGTGATTACACACCCCTAAAGACCCTCTTCCCCTTCCCTCTGTGCCTTCCACAGCAACACTTCTGTCAGACCTGCCCTCTTCACTTCCGCTTTCCTAAATGATTGTTTTGAATCACTTAGGAAAGCGGAAGTGAAAAGGACTGACATTCCCGCTCAATGACACCAAGAGCCAAGCCCACCGTTCCCCATCCCACCTGCTCTCCCCCCCCCAACGTCCAGTCCGTTGCCCCCCAATCCGGGATCTCCGTGATGTTGTGGGAAACTCTGGGTTGTTTAGGCTGCTGGAGTGTCACACCCAGCGCCAGCGGCCTTGAAGAAGCCCGGCGTAACCGGTACAAACAACTCTGGTCTCCTTCACATGTCAGATCCCCTTCCCCCTTCCCCATCACTAGATACACAGGTGTGGGTTGCCCCAAAGGCCTCTCCCCTCCCTTCCCCTTTGATGGCAGGATGCCAGCAAGGCGCCAGGCCGACGATGGAGATCCTGACAATTTCTATATATTTTTTTTAAAACAACAACAACAACAAAAAATCTTCTCAAATAAGTCTAAACTCTGAAATCCATGAAGGTTGGCTTTGAACACACCAGCCGCTTTAAAGATGCAGGTCACTGCCTCTTCCCTAAAACAGAGAGAGAGCGAGAGAGAGAGAGGGAGGGAGAGAGGGAGGGAGGGAGAGGGGAGGAGGGGGGAGGGAGGGAGGGAGGAGGGAGAGGGAGGGAGGGAGAGGGAGGAGAGGGAGGGAGAGGAGAGGAGAGGGAGGGAAAGGGAGGAGAGGAGAGGGGAGGAGAGGGAGGGAGCGGAGGGAGAGGGAGAGGGAGAGGGAGGAAAGGGAGGAGGAGGAGAGAGGAGAGGAGAGAGGAGAGGAGGGAGGGGGGAGGAGAGGGGGAGGGAGAAAGAGAGAGAGGGAGGGAGGGAGAGAGAGCTAAACACAAACACCCAAGTTCCATCTTTGCTAACCCAAGCTGAACTCAACCTTCAAATCCAGCTTTGACTCCGTGGGCCCAACCGGAGGGATTTGAAACCTGTATCCTTCACAAGGTTGATCCCCATCAAACTCAACCATCCCGGCTACACATCTGCCTGTGTCTCTCAGATCTGCCCTTTGAACATCTGCAAGACGGGACCTTCTTCCCCTCGTCTGCCTCTGCGTGCAGGCCAAATTCTTTAGACATTTCTTTGCGCCTTTTGACAGTCGGCCCATTATGAAAGTTTTGGCAAACTTCGAGCGCCAAATATTTCCCGGATGATTTGAGACTTGGAAGGAGAAACAGCGGCAGAGGGCAAATGCTAGCATTCAGCCAGAGCGCTTACCATTCCCCCCCCCCCAAAAAAATCCCCATTTTTATAACAACAGGCTCCTTTTACAGACATTCCCTTCCTTAGCTTTCTACATTCTACATCTTTTGGGCTCAAAAGTTTAGAATATGCCTAGCTTGATGTCTATGGGGATTCTCAGTCATCCAGGTCATGGTTGTCCCAAAGTTGCTTTTTTCAGGAGGCAACTGGACTTTCTTGTTTTTCGCTTGAAGACGTTTCGCTTCTCCTCCAAGAAGCTTCTTCAGCTCTGACCCGATGGTGGGGAATGGAAGGATTTATACTCCTTGCAGACAGCTGGTCATTTGCCTTCTTTTAGAGAGTCGTTGAGGCCACCTGGAGCAAAGTCCACATTTTGGACCGAGAGGACCGCTGGTTTGAAAGAGGGGTCAAAGAGGCCATCTAGGTCAACATTGAACAGCCCTCTCTCAACAGAGGGGGAGGGATCCGACATCATCTAGCTCCAGTTTACAACACTGTCCTTTCCGCAGTTCTAAGAAGGCTCCACACCCATTTGCACTACTCAGGTGACCCTGAGGACACAGGTAAACCTCCAGGTGGCATCAATGACTCACTAAAAGAAGGCAAATGACTAGCTGTCTGCAAGGAGTATAAATCCTTCCAGTCCCCCACCGTCCAGTCGGAGCTGAAGAAGCTTCTTAGATGAGAAGCCAAACGCCTTCAAAGGAAAAACAAGAAAGTCCAGTTGGTTGCTTCAAGAAAAAGCAACTTTGGGAGGGGATGCCTAGCTTGAGCGTATCACCCCCTCCCTCAAACTAAAGAGAAACAATTCTCTATCCCCCCACCCCCATCTAGGCCGCCCAAAAATTCTTGGACAACTTTTGAAGGGTCTGGAGGGCATGCAGGATCCGGAGGCCACATGGCTGCCACAGCTTCTGAAAAACGCCCAAGAATACTTTTTGAGAATAGTTGTTGGTGAAAAGCTGGCGTGTCACCCAAAACATCGTGGTGTGTCAGCTTTGGCACATGTGTCCTAGGTTCACCATCACTGCCCTAAGCTCTCCAGCTTGGCCCCTCTTTTGAAAGACTGTCCGGTCGGTCGTTGCAACGTAGGAACGACAAGGAAGCAAGGACCCGTTGGCCAACTCATCTGTTTTTTTGATAGGGATGAGTGTTTAAAAAGTGACCCTTTCAAAAAAGCTCAGCCGAGAGATGGAGAAATGATTGAAGCAGCAAAGAAAACTCAAGCTGTGGTTTGTTTTTTCTTTCTTTCCCTTTTTTCTCCAAATGCTCTTTCTGGAGAGGAGGGTACCCATTTCCATGACAACAATTCAATTAAATGTAGAAAGTGAAGCCTCTGTCAGAACCGAAACGGTGGGGTGAATGTGTGTTTGCAAAGGAAGAAATGTACCCAGAAAATGAGAGAAGGAAGAGGAGGAGGGGGAGGGAGTGACTAAGTAAAACCAACTAGGTTTAAAGGCAACAGCTCAATTATTAAAAATGAATTGGGCACTCTGAAGCAGCAAAGGAACAGAAAGGAAAACAGGTGGGAAGCAGGTGGAAGAAAGCAAGGCATGTGGGTTTCTCCTTGGGAGTTTGAATTGCCAAGGTCAACCCAGCTCCAAAAAGGGGTTGGTTTGAAACTTTAAAGAGGTAGCATTAAGATATAAAGGAGGAGGAGGAGGAGAAGGAGAAGAAGAAGAAAAAGAAGAAGGAGGAGGAGAAGAGGAGGAGGAGGAGGAGGAGGAGGAGGAGGAGGAGGAGGAGGAGGAGGAGGGAGAAGGAGGAAGAGACGGAGAAGGAGAAGAAGAAGAGAAGAGAAGAAGAAGAAGAAGAAGAAGAAGAAGAAGAAGAAGAAGAAGAAGAAGAAGAAGAAGAAGAAGAAGAAGAAGAAGAAGAAGAAGGAGACGGGAAGAAGAGGAGAAGAAGAGAAGGAGAAGGAGAAGGAGAGGAGAAGGAGAAGGAGAAGGAGAAGGAGAAGGAGAAGAAGAAGAAGAAGAAGAAGGAGAAGAAGAGGAAGAAGAAAAGCAGAGAGAAGAAGAAGAGGGAAGAAGAGAAGAAGAAGAAGAAGAAGACGAGAAGAGAAGAAGAGAAGAAGAAGAAGAAGAAAGAAGAATGAAGAAGAAGGAGAGAGAAGAGAAGGAAGAAGGAAGGAGAAGGAGAGGAGAAGGAGAAGGAGAAGGAGGAAGGAGAAGGAGAAGGAGAAGGAGAGAAGGAGAAGGAGAAGGAGAAGAGAAGGAGAAGAAGAAGAAGGGAGGAGGAGGGGGGAGGAGGAGGGAGAAGAGGGAGGAGAAGGAGGGAAGAAGAAGCAAGGAGTACAAGTAGGGAGATAGAAGAAAGGAATAAGGAGAGGAGGAGGAGGAGGAGGAGAGAGGAGGAGGAGGAGGAGGAGGAGGAGGAGGAGGAGGAGGGAGGAGAAGAAGAGAAGAAGAAGAAGACGAAGAAGAAGAAGAAGAAGAAGAAGAAGAAGAAGAAGAAAAACTACTCACTCAGAGAAGAAGAAGAAGAAGAAGAAGAAGAAGAAGAGGAGGAGGAGGAGGAGGAGGAGGAGGAAAGAGAAGGAGAAGGGAAGGAGAGGAAGAAGGAGAAGAAGAAGAAGAAGAAGGAAGAAGAAGAAGAAAGATAGACGAGAAAGAAGAAGAAAGAGACTGAAGAAGAAAGAAGAAGAAGAAGGAGAAGAAGGAGAAGGAGAAGGCGAAGGAGAAGGAGAAGGAGACGGAGAAGAGAAGAAGGAGAAGGAGAAGGAGAAGGAGAGAAGGAGAAGGAGAAGGAGAAGGAGAAGGAGAAGAAGAGAGAGGAGGAGGCGCAGGAGGAGGAGGAGAAGGAGGGCGAAAGAAGACAAGGAGGACAAGTAGGAAGCATAGAAAGAAAAAATAAGGAGAGGAGGAGGAGGAGGGAGGAGGAGGAGGAGGAGGAGAAGGAGAAAAAGAAGAGGAGAAGAGTAAGAAGAAGAAGAAGAAGAAGAAGAAGAAGAAGGAAGAAGAAGAAGAAGAGAAGAAGAAGATAGAAGAAGAAGCAGAAGAAAAGAAGAGAAGAAAGAAGAAGAGAAGAAGAAGAGAGGAGGAGAGGAGGAGGCTCGATGGAAGAGGAAGAAGACAAGGAGCCAAGGAGGAAGATAGAAAGAAGAAAAGAATAAGGAGAGGAGGGGGAGGAGGAGCGAGGAGAAGGGAGAAGAAGGAAGAAGAAGAAGAAAGAAGAAGAAGAAGAAGAAGAATAAGAAGAAATAAGAAGAAGAAGAAGAATTAAGAGAATAAGAAGAGGAGGCGGAGGGGGTAGGAGGAGGAGGAGGAGGAGGAGGAGGGGATGGAAGAGGAAGAAGACAAGGAGGACAAGGAGGAAGATAGAAAGAAGAAAAGAATAAGGAGAGGAGGAGGAGGAGGAGGAGGAGGAAGGGTATCTGGAGCCTCATCAAGTCTTCTCCTCTTGCTACAATAGCAGAATAATATCATCTGTTATGGGCATAGCTTGAAACACAGGCTTGGAAAGGTCACTGGGGAAAAAACTCACTTAACAAATATCTCACTTAGCAACAGACATGTTTGCCTCAAGTGTGGTCATACGTTGAGGACCACCTGTATCTCCTTGAGGCTCCCACCTGGCAACTGTATGACCCCAAAGGCTGGGAGGTGGTTCCATCTAGCCTCGGGGCACCTACGTCCTTATATATACTATACAGGGCCTCTGGCTGCTCTTCTCTTTTTTTTTCTTCCCCGTCTCCAGATTATACAGGCAGTCCTCGGCTTACGACAACAACTGAGCCCAAAATTTCTGTTGCTAAGCAAGAGAGTTGTTAAGTGAGCTTTGCCCCATTTTACGACCTGGCTTGCCACCGTTGTTAAGCAAACCCCTGCGGTCGTTAAGTTAGTAACACGGCTGTTAAGTGAATCTGGCTTCTCTTGTCGGACGGTCGTAAGAGGGGATCACGTGACATCCAGGACATTGTCATTAAATGTGAACCAGTTGCCGAGCATCCGAATTCGGATCACGTGACCGCGGGGATGCTGCACCGGTTGTCATGGGGATAAGTCACTTTCTTTCAGCGATGCTGTAACGTCAAACGGTCACTAAATAAACTGCTGTAAATTGAGGATTACCTGTAATATACTCCTACGCACACGCACACGCACACACACACACACACAGCCTGCAACTCCTATTCCAACACATTCGAAAGTTAAGAAAAAGTAACTAACGGCTCTCCAACGACAACGACAGTGGCAAATTGGAAGCAGGCCTTGCCCGGTGAAATTAATCCTCCGCTTCCTCGTTCTCTCTCTCTCTCTCTCTCTCTCTCTCTCTCTTTCTCTCCCCTTCTCCATACAGGAGTCATTTAATAAGGCACAAAACTCATTTCGTGGTTCCTTCGCATTCAGGCCCCATCGCCATGGCGACAGTTCGTGAATCAGATATCAGTAGAAATAGCCTGGCGCCGTGGCACCGCATGCTTTTCTGATCCCTCGCCAAATAAATAAATAGACGCCGGGATCCTCCAGGGCCCGGCCATTAGCAATCCTGCCCCATCGCGCCTAGACGCGCCTCAGTTTTCGAAACGGGCGGTTTTAGGAAATCCACGCGGGAATGGCGCACGTTCTTTCGGATAATCGATGCGAGGCTGCAGGCAAAAAGATCAGCGGATCTGGGAAACCACCGGCTTCCCTTCCTCCAGGTCCTGTTGCGTTACTTGTAAGGAAGTCTTATCAGCTAGAGAGCCGTGTTCTCCAAATTGCTTGGCTGCTTTTCAAGGAAAGACTGGGCCACTGACTGTGATCTAGTCAGGGGGCCTCTTAAAACGGGCAACAGACAATCTCTCCGATGCAACAATCCCTCCCCCCCCCTTCAAAAAAAGGTGATATAATTTTTTTTTTCTTCCACGCTTTCCCAGTCTCACCCAGATCAGGCGACCGAGCTTTATTCGGCTGCGATCTTAACACAGGGCAATAGTCCTCAACTTATGACCCCAGTTGAGCTCAAAATTTCTGAGACAGGTTGTTCGGTGAGTTTTGCACAGTTTTATGACCTCCTTTTTTGGGGGCACAGTTGCGAAGTGAATCGCTGCGGTTGTTAAGCGAATCCGGCTTCCCCGTTGACGTTGCTTGTCGGAAGGAAGCCAAAGGCGATCAGGTGACCCAGGGGGGCCTTGCAAACCGTCCTAAGTACATGCCAGTGGCCGAGCATCTGAATTCTGATCACGTGACCACAGGGATACGGCAAACAGTCGTAGGTATGAAAAAATGGTCGTAGGTTTGGTAACCTTTTTCAGCGTTGTCGTAACTTCGGTCGCTAAACAAGTGCTTGTTGGTTGTATTTGAGCTGTATTCTCAAATTTCTACCATGGGTTTTTGAAATGGGCAATAAAAAAAAAATTCATAAATGATAAAGACAGAATCCAGGAAATGTTAAGACATGAATTTTAGATACGTTCGTCCTAAAAGGAAAGGCAGAATTGCACCAGGACGGGAGATGACGGCTTAGATCTGGGGAGATTTCCATTATTTTCCATTTTCTTTCTTTCTTTCTTTCTTTCTTTCTTTCTTTCTTTCTTTCTTTCTTTCTTTCTTTCTTTCTTTCTTTCTTTCTTTTTTACGGAGCTTTTTCGGTACGAGAGAGGAAAAATGAAAAAGGGCCAGGGAACAAGGCGTACTACGCACATTGATGACTGGCGCATATATATTTCCTGAGCAACGATGACAGCACTGTAATAAAACAACAATCCTCCATGGTTTTCGTACCCTGGAAGTATGACTTGACTATTCTTATCTTTATTCAGATATATATTAGGGGGAGAGAGAGAGAGGGGGGGAAGAGAGAATGCCTTTATCATTCGAAGAGACAGTAATAGGATGTGTTGAATCAGTAAATAAATCCTGTCTGTTTAATCAATGTTGGGAGGAAAATAGTCTTGCCTGGTTTGTGTGCGTCTCTGTGTGAGCGTGGATATGTGTGTGTGTGCGGATGTGCGTGCAACGGTTCTGCCGCTGAAATGAGGAATTCCAACGGACATCTGCGTGCCTCTCATCTCCAAAATTCCAAGAAAAACTACACGCGGTCTTCGACTTACGACATTCACTTAGCGACCGTTCAAAGTTACAACGGCGCTGAAAAAAAGGGACTCAGGACCGTTTTTCACACTTACGACTTGTTGCAGCATCCCCAGGATCAGGCGGTCGAAATTCAGATGCTTGGCAATGGACTCATATTTATGACAGTTGCACCGTCCCGGGATCGTGTGATCCCCTTTTGCGACCTTCTGACAAGCAAAGTCCATGGGGAAGCCGGATTCACTTAACAACTGTGTTACTAACTGATCCACTGCAGGGATTCGCTTAACAACGGTGGCAAGAAAATTCGCAAAACGGGGCAAAACTCACTTCACAAATTTCTCACTTAGCCAGTTAAATTCTGGGCTGAGTTGTGGTGGTGAATTGAGGACCACCTGTACTAAGGAAATGGGACTGTTTTTCTAGCCGCCTGGGAAAGCTTAGGGAAATCATCAAAACGATTAAAAAACGAAAGTTAGAATATTTCGGACATGTGATGCGACACCCAGAAAAATACGGCATACTCCATTTAATCCTCCAGGGAAAGACTGAAGGCAAACGAGGTCCAGGCAGAAGAAGAACATCGTGGCTTCAAAATCTAAGGGACTGGTTTGGACAACACTCAGCAGCACTTTTTCGCGCGGCTGCTGATAAAAACAGGATCACCAACATGATCGCCAATGTCCGATAACGGATATGGCACAAGAAGAAGAAGAAGAGGAAGAAGAACAGAAGAGGCCAGCCACTTTGCAGTGGAAAAGGCTGGCGTGAAAGCCGCCAATGGAATCCTTGGCAAAAACATAAGTCTCTTCATCAATTTTTCTAAAAGAGACGAAGCCGCTTACGGATTCTGGAAAAGAGCCACTGCAATCTTTTTGAGATGAGAATATCTGTTCTTTCCCAGTCCTTTGGGATTTGGCCAGTTCCCGGAGATTTGGCCAAGAGGGTGAAAAGGAATTGGGGGCTGATCATCGGCAGGTATCTTAAAAATCCTGGAAGCCTGTAGCCCTGGACTCATTCAAAGTCAATAGACCTTCTCCAACTGTGTCTTTCTCCAGCTCAAGGCAAAATCCAGCTCTTTCATAGCTGCCTGGTGGAACACACACACACCCACACACCCACGCACACATACACACTCCCACACTCCCACGTCTTGGAGAAGAGTCATTCACAATGGGAGCTGAAGGTTTTTGTCATTGTGACTGGGGCTGTTGCAACATTTCTTTTGTTCTCCTTTTTACTTTGACTGCGTCTAGAAAATTATTCTTTTGCATTTTTATGTTCTACCTTTTTTGAAATGGAAAGGGGAAAAACGTACTTTAACGTAAAAAAAAAGTATTTAAAAAAAAAGCAAAACAGCAGCAGCCATTGGAGGATTCCTCCTCCGTGTAAACACGGACGTGGAGTTTTGCACCACAATTTCACTAAAGGATGACTGTATTTCATTGTAATCATCCAGACATCATCTACATCTGTAAGCAATTTGTTCGTAAGTCGCGAGTAGCGTCAGGTCTTCCATCCGCGGAGTAATTGGCGCCATAAATTTACCTCTCCAGTGTTGAAGGGCCGGCCAGCCTCCCAGCAATAAGAAGAGCGAGGCGAATCCGTTCCTTCAATCATCAGTTTCCATATAAGAAGCCAGACATCCCCCCAAAATTAAACTCTCTCTGGGAGTCAAATTAAAATGGGCCATTACAGCTTCCCGGAACATAAATACTTTAGAACATTGCAAAACCGTCACTTTTAGAGACGTTGTTGTTCTTAGCATCTTTTACCAACCTCAGCTCATTTTTGAGTTTCGGGTTTCTTAACCACTTTGCAAATTTAGATTATCTATCTGCCCTGTTCTTTGGTGACCTCTTTTATTTTTTATTTTTTTTTGTTCCATTCCCAGATGCACCCTTTGCAGATTTTCATGAAACTGCCTTCCAGAGGGGAATCCTCGCCTTGCCATCATTCATTTAGCGACTGTTTGAAGTTACAAGGGCACTGAAAAAGTGAGCTAGGAGCGGTCCTCACCCTTGCGACTGTTGCAGGATCCCCACTGTCCCCTGATCAAAAATTGGGGCGCAATCAGCTTGTATTTACGACAGTTGCCGCCTCCTGGGGTCACGTGATCGCCATTTGCGGCCTTCCCTGCCGGCTTCTGACAAGCAAAGTCAATGAGAGAAGCTGGATTCATTTAATGACCACATGATTCACTTAACAATTGAGAGATTCATTTCACAACCATGGCAAAAAAAAAGATCGGAAAATCCATGCTGGCTGAGGAATCCTGGGAGTTGGAGTCCACCCATGCTGTCTGAGGAATTCTGGGAGTTGGAATCCACCCATGCTGTCTGAGGAATTCTGGGAGTTGGAATCCACCCATGCTGTCTGAGGAATTCTGGGAGTTGGAGTCCACCCATGCTGGCTGAGGAATTCTGGGGAGTTGGAGTCCACCCATGCTGGCTGAGGAATCCTGGGAGTTGGAGTCCACCCATGCTGTCTGAGGAATTCTGGGAGTTGGAATCCACCCATGCTGTCTGAGGAATTCTGAGAGTTGGAATCCACCCATGCTGTCTGAGGAATTCTGGGGAGTTGGAGTCCACCCATGCTGGCTGAGGAATTCTGGGAGTTGGAGTCCACCCATGCTGGCTGAGGAATTCTGGGGAGTTGGAGTCCACCCATGCTGGCTGAGGAATCCTGGGAGTTGGAGTCCACCCATGCTGTCTGAGGAATTCTGGGAGTTGGAATCCACCCATGCTGTCTGAGGAATTCTGAGAGTTGGAATCCACCCATGCTGTCTGAGGAATTCTGGGGAGTTGGAGTCCACCCATGCTGGCTGAGGAATTCTGGGAGTTGGAGTCCACCCAGCTTAAAGTTGCCAAGCTGGGGAAAGACCACCCTAAAATGTTAATTGCCGCACTGATCTCCACAGTAGCAGCTGCCTGGGCAACGCATGTGACAGCTACTCTTGGAGAGAGCACAACCTGGCAACACAACACTGAAAAAAGTGGGTGGAAGGAGAGGAGAGGAGAGGGAAGAAGGCTGAGCATCTGAGCCCCAGTAGATGGCAAAGGTGAAGAACATCTGAAGAACATTCAGTCAATGCTAGTCCTCCAAAGTCCTGGAATCAAACTCAAATCAGTGATCAAAATTACATCAGGCCGACTGGCATTCCCCTAATTGTTCGCAGAGGTATTTTGGAGCCTGGGGAGTATCCCACTTTGTAATCCCCTGCCCCAAGCGTCATTTTCAGGCAGGGCCTCGGATTAAAGTCGTAGCCACCGAGTCACCTTCAACAAACGACATAGCCACCATCGCTTGAAAAACAAACGGTTTCACCCCAATCTGGTCAGTTTGATTTTCCCTGTTGTGAACGCTGAAAGCAGCATAAATATATGCTCTTACTGCCAGCAGAACACATTGCTAGGGGTTTTTTTGTTTTGTTTTTTCCCCTTGCGACATTGAAATACCTTCTAGCAAAGATTGAGTTGAGCCGCTGACGGACATGACAGAATGATAAGCCATCGTGTTTAAAGGAGGAGAGAGCCCGTCTAGCTAGGAAAGAGGCTTCTCTCTCTGGCCACGGAAGGAACGGCATTCTGTGGGCTTTCAAGGACCAGGAAAAGCCGGCCCTCTTAGAAACGAAAATTAAATCCCTGTGTATGTTGCACATCCCGCCCAAGAGCAGTGAAATCTCCTGAGATGTCCTTCCATTGGGAGACACCTCAAAGCAGAAAGAGGCTTCCGGGCCTTGCTCAAATAGCTTCATGATTCAACTGCATTGAACGGCGGGCTGGCTGTGCACCTCTTTGACAAACCGTCAAGGCGAGGATAAAAAATAAAGGGATGATAGGATCCATTTGTTCGCAGCTCAAGGCCTGCCCTTGGTGTGTGCCCAGAATGAGTAAAGTCTCCCTTTAACGGGAAATATTTGTAGCTCAGGGTTAAGACCTGTGGCATTCTTGGTCCTCTCTGAGCCTGGTGGTTTTCACGCAGACGTTGCATCGCCCAAACGACGTGATCCTCTAGCACTGATGAGGTTACCTAGTTTGGATAATTGCAACGTCTGCAAGAAAACCAGCAGGCTCTGAGAACAGCAAGGACTCCTCAAACTCTGCCTTTCTCGTAGAAAGAAGGGGAGAAACTAACCAGCCCTGGTTAGTTCAAAGCTCTGGCTTCAAAACAGCTTGGAAAAAGGTAGCCATCCTCAAGAGGGGAGGAAACTGTGGTAAGAACACACACCACCACCACCACCACCACCACCCCCCCAGAGAATGAAATATTTTGGGGAATATTTAAAAAAAAAGGAAAAAAAAAGAGGCAGGATAGAATATTTCTCCTAAAGGAGAAATGGAGAAAAAAAAAATCTTAACATAAGCAGAAAGCAGCCCCGGTCTTCCTGCTATAGGAAAAAATGCCTCAAGCAAAAAGGCCAGTCCTTAGGAGATTTTGAATGGATATTCAGAAAGACTGGGCCAATCTAGTCATAAATAAAACACGCTGAGGGGATTAAGAATTTACATTCCCCCCACCCAGCTCCAAGGACAGGACAGGACCTTTAGGACATAATAGGATTGTTCCTACGCCCTCTTCAGACTAGCAAAAGACACAAAAGCCCACCTCATTGCACAACCCAGAAACATTTCCACTTCAAAGTCTCAGATCCCCATAAAGATCCACTCCAATTGGTCAGCTGTCCCGGAACTGCATGCTGTTGCAGGTTCTGCTCATCAATAAACGGAAACCTTCTTTCAAAAGCAGCCTCCGTTTTATTCCCAGCTTGGAACTGGACCTGGTTTTTCTTCCAACAAAACGATGGATGGATGGATGGATGGATGGATGGATGGATGGATGGATGGATGGATGGATGGATGGATGGATGGATGGATGGATGGATGGATGGATGGATGGATGGAGCAGCTGAGGCTACCTGTAGATCACAGAAGGAAAGAAAAAGGAAAGGTCCAGAGAGAAAATCAGAAACCCTGAAAGAGAGCAAAGAGTTCAGGAATGTCTAATCTCTAGCAGAAAGAGGCCACCTCCTGGCCATGACAATAAGCCAGTTCAGTCCTTTCACGTTGCTGATTACAGCGACCAACCAGTTAAGAGAGATTTAGAGAGCAAGAAGCATCTCCAGGTTTCTTTCTAATAAACTGCCCAGGAGATCGCCTGGCCACACCTGGAATACTGCAGCCAATTTTGGTCACCATATCACAAAAAGGACGTTGAGAGTTTGGAAAAAATTCAGAGAAGAGCAACTAAGATGATCAAAGGCCTTGAGACTAAAACATACAAAGAACGGCTGCGGGACTTGGGTTTGGCTAGTCTAAAGAAAAGAAGAAATAGGGGAGACATGATAGCAGTGTTCCAGTATCTGAGGGGCTGCCACAAAGAAGAGGGGGTCACGTTATTCTCCAAAGCACCAGAGGGAAGGACAAGAAACAACGGTTGGAAACTGATCAAGGAGAGAAGCAACCTGGAATTAAGGAGAAACTTCCTAACAGGAAGGACAATTAACCAGTAGAACAGCTTGCCTCCAGAAATCGTGGGCACTCCATCACTGGAGGTTTTTAATAGACAATCACCTGTCTGAGATGGTATAGGTTCTCCTGCTTGAGCGGGGGGCTGGACTAGAGAGAGAGAGAGAGAGAGAGAGAGAGAGAGAGAGAGAGAGAGAGAGAGAGAGAGAGAGAGAGAGAGAGAGACTTGCTACCTTCCCTCCCCATCTCCAAAATCAAGTCTTTAAAATAAAAGGAGAAAAAACAAACAGAGAGAGAGAGAGAGAGGTGACATTTCTCGGCAGGGGGAAATCAAAGAGAAACGAGAGTTGCACAAATAGTGCTCTGAAGGAGTGAAGAGATATTTAAGGAAAGGAACACCCTAGAAACCGCAGAGTTGGGAGCCCAAAGATCTGCAGCGACGATTCGCGTTAGCAACAAAGGATCATCTGCTCTGCCGGCAACGAAATCAATAAAGGCGCCTGTAATTCAGCTTGCAAAGGCAGAGAGTGTCACATTTCTGTTTTGGCAAGGGACTTCGGACGCAGGGACTCCGGCCGGTGGTTTTTAAAAGCCAGTTCCAGGGAAGACGCTGGAGGTTTTTTTGGAAAGTTACAGACCTCTAGATCAGGGGTCTCCAACCCCTGGCCCATGGACCAGTACCGGGCCGTGGCATGCCAGCAACCGGTCCGCAGAAACAAGCAAAGCTCCATCCGTGGGATGCAGGCAGCACACAAAACCACGCACTC
The DNA here is from genome assembly GCA_023970755.1 of Azemiops feae. Lineage (NCBI taxonomy): Eukaryota > Metazoa > Chordata > Lepidosauria > Squamata > Viperidae > Azemiops > Azemiops feae. The sequence continues at coordinate 9,150 of JALGBA010003169.1, read as the reverse complement.
TCTGGTCCGTGGAAAAAACATTCTCCATGGAACCGGTCCCTGGTGCCCAAAAGGTTGGGGATCTCTGCTCTAGACCTCAAAAAGACAACCAAAAAAAATAATAAATGCTTGGCAGGTCAAGTCCCAGATTAGAGGTTGGGGAGTGTATGGTCTTACAGCTGCTAATGTAAAGAAATAACTGATTGTTTTAAAAAAGGCAGAGAGTGTAGATCAGAAAATAAATTAATGAAAGTATTTGCAGCTCAGGTTTGAACTGTGGGGTCCTTGGTGCTCTCTGAGTTGGGTGGTTTTGTTGCAGACGTTTCATGGCCCAACTAGGGAACATCACCAGTGATAGAAGGGAGGATGCTTGTGGAGAGGAGGAGGAGGAGGAGGAGGAGGAGGAGAACAATGGGGTTCTTGATGCTCTCTGAACTTGGTAGCTTTCTTGCAGACATTTCATGACCCAAATAGGGCACATCATCAGAGCTAGTACTAGCTGATCAGTGTTAGCACTGATGATGTTACCTAGATTGGTAATGAAATGTCTGCAAGAAAACTATCAAACCCAGACAGCTTCAAGGGCCTTCCAGAAAATGAAATGGCGAAAATAAAGAGGTCCACTCTCAGTTTAGGAACGATAAGTTTGATACTCAGAACTGAAGAGGAATGGGAGGCTGTTAAGCTAGATATATTCAGGATCTCCAAATTACCCTTACCTTTAAGTGCTGGCTAAATTTATGCTTCACTAATCTGTGATTTGTTCGCGTGATGTCACTTTAGCCAATAAACCATGATTGACTGAATACATCCACCGATATGCTAAACTCAACCAGACCGCAAGCCAAGCTTAAATGAGACAATGTGAAAACTCAAGTCTTGGTTAGGCTACTCGTGAAACGCCAAGCATCTTGCAACAGAAATAAACAAGCATGCTACTGGCCCCCACCAGCTCCATCTCGGGTGCCTTTATCTCCCCCAGTCTTCAGCTGCTAACCCCCCCCCCCCGGAAAAAAAAAACTTAAATCAGTGCCTATGATAGATTTTTGAACCAGATCCAGCTTGTGCTATCAGTTGATTCATAGCAATAACTTTGGATGCAAATTAATCTTTATAACCATTTAACCAGGCTAATGTAAGCATCATATGTTCATAAACGCACAGTGCAGAAAAAGGATACCTAGGGCAAGGGAACTACAATATTGTAAATTAATTTTTAAGTACTTCATCTAATCAGATTGCCAGTGAGCTCTTTTAATTACAAGCATTGTTTACAGAGAGAGAAAGAGAGCACGTCTCTTGTTTAGTGATGAGCAAAGAAGAAGAAGAAAAAAACCCTGTAACTTTCAGAGAACTCAGGTTGATCATTTAAACATCCCTTTTTTGTGTGTGTGCAGCTCGGAGTCAAATTACTTAGGACATGCAGAAAAACTCAAATCAATCACCTGGGCTGGTACAACCAACTGAAGGGCAGTGGTCATTTTGATAAAAATGGAATCGGTTTCACTCAGAACCACACCGGTCATTCATGAAATGCAACCTCCTTGTGATATCCCAAACGATATCAACACACACACACACACCTATGCACACATAAAGAAACACACCCTGAGGTCTAACTAGGAGGCTTCCATGTTGACTTTACTTTTTCAGAGCAGTCAAACAAGCATTTTTTTTTGGGGGGGGGGAGGAAAAACCCACCAGCTTTGAGTTCACACGTGCAGCTCTAATGTTGACGTTGCTCAACCTTGGCAGCATTCAGAGGGGTGGACTCCAACTCCCAGAATTCCCCAGCCAGCTCAGAATTCTGGAAGTTGGAGTCCACCCCTCCTGAAGGCTGCCCAACTTGAGAAATGTTTTAGAGGAACATAGCTCAATTCCACCCACCATCCAGACAGATGGATAGGCGGGTGCGAATTCTCTCTCTAAACTTTGGGGAGGGGGATGCCCCAAATACTAGGAGTGACTCTCTGCAGACTTGAGCAAAAATGTATCTGCAGACAAAGGAAACCTGGATGGCCTGAACTCTGGATGGGATTCAGAGTCCGCTTCAGATAGTCATATAGTTCAGAAAGACGCTTGCTCCTGGGGAGGAAAGCTATGGCAAATCTAGACAGCATACTAAAAAGCAGAGACATCACCCTGCCAACAAAAGTGCGTATAGTCAAGGCCATGGTTTTCCCAGTTGCAATGTATGGCTGTGAAAGTTGGACCACAAGAAAGGCTGAGCGCCAAAGAATTGAGGCCTTTGAACTCTGGTGCTAGAGAAGACTCCTGCGAGTCCCCTGGACTGCAAGGCGATCAAACCGGTCAGTCCTAGAGGAGATCAACCCCGACTGCTCCTTAGAAGGCCAGATCCTGAAGTTGAAACTCAAGTACTTTGGCCACCTAATGAGAAGGAAGGACTCACTGGAGAAGAGCCTGATGCTGGGAAAGATGGAGGGCAATAGAAGAAGGGGATGACAGAGAATGAGGTGGCTGGATGGAGTCACTGAAGCAGCAGGCGTGAGCTTCAATGGACTCCAGAAGATGGTAGAGGACAGGAAGGCCTGGAGGAACGTTGTCCATGGGGACACGACTTTGCAACTAACAAGAACAAAAACTAGGTAATCCTCAACTAAAAAAGGCAGTTGGGGCTGAAACTAAATGACATTATTGTTCTGTAAGTCTCATCCAATTTGGTGTCTTTTTTTTTTTTTTTTGCCATGGCTATTACGCTAATCCCTGCAGTTGTTAAGGGAATCATACAGTCATTAAGCGAGTCTGGCTTCCTTCGTTGACTCTGCTTATCAGAAGCTGGCTGAGAAGGTCGCAAATGGCGAACACGTGACCCCAGGATGCTGCAACCGTCGTACGGACAAGCCAGTTGCCAACTGCCGGGATGTTGAACACCTGACGGCAGGGAGGCCGCCATGGAGATGACTGCAAGGACCAGTTGTAAGTTGCTTTTTTCAGTGCTGTTGTAACTACGTAATTGCAGCATCTGTGTCACAATCAGCTCCCCCGACTTGTAGAGTCAGCGAGGCTGTTGCAGTGAGGGGACAAATTGCAAGGTAACTCTGAAATGGCAACTGGAATGCAGAATGTTTAGACTGGGGCTAAAGCAGATGTTCCCTTGCAGTGAGATCAGCTTGGCAACATCTGCAGGGTTGTCCCGTTTTCGAATCCTTCTCTCGAGGGAGGAGCCGAGATTTATGTCCCCATTTTAAGTGCCAGGGGTTGGTCACAGGTCCTCCTTGTTTTATGGACATAGTAATAAACCCATCAGCAAGGATTTAAGCCCTTCCTCTGCCTTGATTGGAAAGAGAGGCTGATGTTATTTATGGCATGAAGACATTTAAGGTGGTGAAAAAGAGAGGCGGTGGTAACTTACTCTTTTCCAGAGATTATGTTCTTCGACTGCTGCTGAGCAACTATCTTTAGATAGAGGGTTGCCCAGATGTTCTTCCGCCCATAAACGGCGGTGGGGACTGTAGAGTCAGAGACCCCCACGATATCTGGGTCCACACCACATTCAGACAAATTGGGACAGGTCCAAGGAAGGTGAAGAAAAAGGATCGGAGAGATCTCGAAAATGAAATCTTTCAGCAGAACCTGATGGATCAAAGTATGTTGAGAAGACTTAAGGGATAGCGTGGCCTGTCTCTAAGAGTTATGAGTCTACATGTTTCCTGTGGGGTCCTTGGTGCTTTCTGAGCTTGGTGGTTTCTGGCAGATGTTTCATGACCCAACTAGCTCACATCACCAGCGTAGTGATGATGTCTCCTAGTTGGGTAATGAAATGTCTGAAAGAAAACCGCCAAGCTCAGAGAACACCAAGGAGCCCACAATCCTCCTCCTCCTCCTCCTCCTCCTCCTCCTCCTCCTCCTCCTCTCCACTCCCTTCTACTACTGATAATGTTACCTAGTTGGGCCATGAAACATCTGCAAGAAAACCACCTAGCTAAAAGAGCAACAAGGACCCCACAGTTGAACCTTGAGCTACAAATATTTTTTTCTAACGGTGCATATTTCTCCTAAGTTCTTTTCTATACTTCATCAGCTGTTTTGTGTGGGGTCTTGGGAAGTTAGATGTTCTGCATTGGTGGCATTTTCAAGAGGTGCACCATGGACACTCTTGCTTTAGAGCAGGGTTTCTCAACGATGGCAGCTTGAAGATGGGTGGACTTCAATTCTCAGAAATCCCTGGCCAGCTATTCTATGCTGCCCGAGGAATTGTGGGAGTTGAAATCCACCCACATTAAAATATGCTGGCAAGGGAATTTTGGGAGTTGAAGTCCAAACATCTTTAAGTTGCCAAGACTGAGAAATAGAATAGAATAGAATAGAATAGAATAGAATAGAATAGAATAGAATAGAATAGAATAGAATAGAATAGAATAGAATAGAATAGAATAGAATAGAATAGAATAGAATAGAATAGAATAGAATAGAATAGAATAGAATGGAATGGGAAAGATTGTAGAATAGAATAGAATAGAAAAGAATAGAATAGAAAGATTGTAGAATAGAATAGAATAGAATAGAATAGAATAGAATAGAATAGAATAGAATAGAATAGAATAGAATAGAATAGAATAGAATAGAATAGAATCTGGAAGGGATCTAGAGTAGAGTAGAGTAGAGTAGAGTAGAGTAGAGTAGAGTAGAGTAGAGTAGAGTAGAGTAGAGTAGAGTAGAGTAGAGTAGAGTAGAGTAGAGTAGAGTAGGGTAGGGTAGGGTAGGGTAGAACAGAACAGAACAGAACAGAACAGAACAAGAGCTGGAAGGGACCTTGGAGGTCTTCTAGTCCAACCCCCTGTTCAAGCAGGAGACCCTATACCATTTCAGACAAGTGGCTGTCCAGTCTCTTCTTAAAAACCTCCAGTGATAAAGCAAGCTGTTCCACTGGTTCATTGTTAGGAAGTTCCTCCTTAATTCCATGTCATCAGGAAACGTGGCTTCTCTTCCCTGATGCCAACATGCTCGCCCCAATGTAGATCAGCAGAAAAATAATCCATAGGAATTTTAGCAAAACGTGGAGAAGTTTCACAGAGCAGAAACTCAGCCTGCCTCATTAACATTATTCATGCTGAACATCCATCACAACTCTATCCTATACAGAGTCCTGGGTGACTTGTCACCACCAACCTTTGAAACCGTTCCTCCCCAACGTATAAATTGTATTAAAGGCAGGCAATTAGCATTATAATTAGCTTATTCAATAATTACCAGTATTAACAGATAATGCACCCTCATTATTTCATTAGGAGGAATAATACCTTGCCATAAGGGATCACAGGAGATAAGATGCCAGACCTTTCCATTGAGAAGCCAACGTGGACCAAAATGAATAATACCAGGCAAGCAAAGAATATTTGGGGAGAACAGGGTGAAATCCTGACTCACTCATCTCCTAGTGAGAGACGAAGGTTTTAATCAACACTTTTTAAGCGACAGCCAAACTGAGGTTGTGCTGAGTAACTTGGTCTGGTCTTGGAGGGAGACATAAATATTTGTCAAAGCCAACTCACCATCGCAGGGAAAATGGCTTGTAATTATGTCCTCTTCTGCTCCAGAACTGCCCAACCGTTGAAAGGACAATAGCGATGCCCTTTCCACGAGACAGAATTGGGAATATTATTATTTTTTAAAAAAAAAAAAACGAAGTGGGAGAAAGATAGAGAAATATCTCTGTGAAATTCTAAGCCAATCAACCTTTCTTCAACCTTCTGTCAAGTGGGCAGACGAAGAAATATAGGTAAGATGCAGCACAGGGGGGGTGAAAATAGATCTGAGAGTTGAAGGTCTCTGAACGTGTAAAGTAGAGAAGGAAATTGGTTTGTACCAGGCATCCCTTTCACCCAAGAATGGCCAACGTTATCTCAAAACCAACCCAACTAAACGTTGTCGGGATGTGGGAGGGCCTAGCTGGATGCAAGGAGAAGATACCTGATGCAGCTGGAAAGGGCTGGGGGAGAGGACAAGGCAACATGGCAACAGGGGTATCCATGTGGGGAGGGGGGTTAGGAAAATTAAGAGGGGATCATAATCATGTGACCGAAGCCCCACTCTTTTTATGTGGGAGAGAAAGAAAGAGATAGTAGGGCTTTGATTGTATGGTTGCGATTGTCGTTTTGAGTTTGTTGCCCCCTGAGGTCCCTGATCACAAGATGCTAACAGAGAAAATCTGTGCTCTTATGGCTCCATCAACGGTGGGATCCTTCCTTCCTTCCTTCCTTCCTTCCTTCCTTCCTTCCTTCCTTCCTGTTTCCCATCCTTCTTTTTCCCAACCTCTCTTCCTTCCTTCCTTCCTTCCTTCCTTCCTTCCTTCCTTCCTTCCTGTTTCCCATCCTTCTTTTTCCCAACCTGTCTCTTCCTTCCTTCCTTCCTTCCTTCCCTTCCCCTTCCTTCCTTGTTCCCTCCCTCCCTCCATTCCTCCCTTTTGTTTCCCTTCCTTCTTTTTTTCCAACCTATCTCTCCTTCTTTCCTCCCTCTCATTGCCCTTCCTCCATCCCTCCTCCCTTTTTTTTCTTTCTTTCTTCCTTTCTCCCTCCCCTCCCCCCCCATCTCTTCCTAACTAGCTCCTTAATCTTGTAGATAGATCCCCTTCCTCAATGACATCCTTGTCAGTCTATCCGGCCTTTTTCTTCCTTTTAAAAGGGGATAAATTTACCCACGTTAAGTACTAAGTGGTACAGAATTAGAGATAGGAAATCAATTAGCCTTTCTTGCTCTAATTATCTCACTGTTAACTCTGAATTCACAGCCACGGGCATCGGTGGCACTCGGCTCAAAATTGGGTAACAGATTTTACCCAAAGATTCCAAAGAGTCGGGTTTAAATCTAACTCAAACACTCAGCTCACTGCAGGAGGAATTTGCCTGTTCTTCAAGGGGCAAAATGTGGGGTTTTTTTGGTCTTTGTGGTTTACTTAAGGATTGGGTTGTCGTTGTTTTTTTTTAAGTCCAAGGTGCGAATCCAACCACCTGCATTTCGCTCTCAGGGCTTTATCAAAATTCTCCGAGCAAAACCGCTCTTTCCCAACTCTATCATCTCCCAATCATGAACTAGATCAAATCCAATTAGGATCCCATTGATTTTATATGCATATATGCACACGTGCACACCCAGAAACTATTGTAGACCTGGTGAAGGAATATTGATCAGCCAGAGTCACGTGTTAGCAAACTGTGCTCTGAGACCAAGCGTGACAAATTGAAGATGATAATTAAAAAAAAAGAAAATGAAACACCCTGATGAAGTGGATTCTCCCACCCCACACCGCCCCCCCCCTGCTGTTTCCGGAAACTTGCAGAACTAGATCTGTTTACAAAAAGAAAACATGGATTTTGCCCCATGGATTATCAATAAGATTCTCGCAATGTATTAGTACTGCTTTATAAAACCCTGCGTGGATGCAGGCCTGGGCCTCCGAGGCCTAGCACGGATTTCCGGAAGTGGCATCCACGCACTTCCTGTGGGCCGTTCTAGGCCTGGGAGGCCTTCTCCTCTAGGCCTCCCAGGCCTAGAATGGACTTCCGGAAGCAGTGTGGGTTCAGCCGGTTCTCCGAACTCAACAAAATTTAGCTACCGGTTCTATTGAACCGGTGCGAACCGGCTGAATCCCACCACTGACTGCAACCAATTTTGGTCACCACACTACAAAAAAGATGTCAAGAGTTTGGAAAAAGTTCAGAGAAGAGCAACTAAGATGATCAAAGGCCTGGAGGCTAAAACATACGAAGAACGGCTGCGGGACTTGGGTTTGGCTAGTCTAAAGAAAAGAAGAAACAGGGGAGACATGATAGCAATATTCCAGTACTTGAGGGGCTGCCACAAAGAAGAGGGGGGTCACGTTATTCACCAAAACACCAGAGGGAAGGACGAGAAACAATGGTTGGAAACTGATCAAAGAGAGAAGCAACCTGGAATTAAGGAGAAACTTCCTGACAGGGAGGACAATTGACCAGTGGAACAGCTTGCCACCAGAAGTCGTGGGCGCTCCATCACTGGAGGTTTTTAAGAAGAGGCTAGACAGTCACTTGTCTGAGATGGTATAGGTTCTCCTGCTTGAGCAGGAGGCTGGACTAGAAGACCTCCAAGATCCCTTCCAGCTTCTATTCTATTCTATTCTATTCTATTCTATTCTATTCTATTCTATTCTATTATTATTCCATGTCCTCAGCTGTTTGATGGCCAGCCTCTAAAAGCAGTATTTCTCAGTGTTGGCAACTTAAAGATGTTTGGACTTCAACTCCCACGATTCCTCAGGCAGCATAGAATAGCTGGCCAGGGATGTCTGGGAATTGAAGTCCACCCATCTTCAAGCTGCCATCGTTGAGAATCCCTGCTCTAAAGCAAGAGTGTGCAGGGTGCATCTCTTGAAAATGCCACCAGTGCAGAACATCTAACTTCCCAAGACCCCACGCAAAACAGCTGACGATGCAACTTGGCAAGGGCCAAGCCACACAACAGAAAGGGACAGGGAATATTTTCATCCATGTGAGCATGCAAAGAACAACGCCCACAACTTTTTTTTTTTCACCATGGTAGCAGCTACCCACATCTGAGGAGGCGGAAAGCAACGGTCAGAGGAAGAATGATTGTGATGGGTTGGAAAGTGGGACACAGAGGGAGGGAGGGAGGGAGGGAGGAAGAAAGGGAGGGCTAAGAAGGAAGGAAGGAAGGAAGGAGGAAGGAAGGAAGGAAGGAAGGAAGGAAGGAAGGAAGGAAGGGCTAAGAAGATAGGAAGGAAGGAAGGAAGGAAGGAAGGAAGGAAGGAAGGAAGGAAGGAAGGAAGGAAGGAAAGGCTAAGAAGGAAGGAAGGAAGGGCTAAAAAAGAAGGAAGGGCTAAGAAGGAAGGAGGAAGGAGGAAGGAAGGAAGGAAGGAAGGAAGGAAGGGCAAGAAAGGAAGGGCTAAGAAGAAAGGAAGGAAGGAAGGAAGGAAGGAAGGAAGGAAGGAAGGAAGGAAGGAAGGAAGGAAGGAAGGAAGGGCAAGAAAGGAAGGGCTAAGAAGGAAGAAAGGAAGGAAGGAAGGAAGGAAGGAAGGAAGGAAGGAAGGAAGGAAGGAAGGAAGGAAGGAAAGGCTAAGAAGGAAGGAAGGAAGGGCTAAAAAAGAAGGAAGGGCTAAGAAGGAAAGAAGGAAGGAGGAAGGAGGAAGGAAGGAAGGAAAGAAGGAAGGAAGGAAGG